>PVLC010015050.1:0-25096 GCA_004027655.1 Graphiurus murinus
AGCAGGACTAAAAAAAGCCTCCCTTGAAGATTTTCATCCATCTCCAGCAAATCTGGCAAATCTTTTCTCATACAGCACCAGGATTGCCTAAAGAATCCACATAATCTACCCATTCGTCACTGGGGTCTTGGGGAGGAAATATATCTCCCTCAGGAAGATCTTCTTTGTCATCCATTTCTCCTGTGTTTTGGGATGCTCTATTGGCACCAAATGCCTTCATTTCTTTGCACTTGTTGATGATCTGTGTGAAACCTGTGAGGTACATATCTTCCACTTCTCCATCTATAAAGTCCCCTTTGGTCAATTTTTCATATAATTTGACTTTTTCTTCCAATTTTTCCCTTGCTGTGCCTAAAGTCTACTACTCCTCAATCTTCTGTTCAGCATCCTTCTCAGCTCAACTTAAAACTCTTGTATTCTGTTTGCTACAGATACTTGGTTTCTTATTAGATGTCTTTGGTTTTGTCCCAATTCTGGAATCTTTTAGATGTTTTTCTTGTTTGAATTCTTCTTGTTTTCAGAAGAATTCTGCCTTAAGATTGACCAGCGAGGGTGCTGTAACGTACAAAGGCTTCTTCCTCCGGTCTATGGTCTTGTCAGGTGCCCAGCCTGGAGACCTTACCTTCTTAGCATCCGCTCAGGCCTCATATGGCTTCGGAACTATTCTAACATCAAGTTCACCTAAGAGCTGGCTCCTTTCTCTTCTCCTAATGCTCCATTCCCCATGCCCTTTGGTCTCATTTCAGCTTCTACTTGGATTCTCTTTAGAACACAGCCATTGGTAACTCACTTGTGCCTTTCTCTGCACACTGTAGGGACCTTTCTTTAAATGTCCTACATCCACCCTGCAGCTCAGGGCTCATTTCTCCTCTGCTTTCTCTCCCTTCTTCAAATACCCTTGAGCTGGTTTACTATGTTATTCCTGTTTTCAAAAACAAAAATACTAGCCTGGCGTGGTGGCGCATACTTGTAATCCCAGTACTTGGGAGGCTGAGACTGGAGGATCCCAGTTCGCAGCCAACCTCAGCTATTTAGTAAGGCCCTCTGCAACTTAGTGAGACCCCATTTCAAATAAAGAATAAAAAATAGGGCTGGGGGTGTAGATCAGAGGTAGAATGCCTCTGGGTTTAGCCCCCAGTACCTGCAAAACAAAACAAAACAAAAACCCAAAAATGCTTTTGAATAACTAAACACCAAGCAAATAACCCCCAATTATGACTAAACACACATTTATAAATAAGATGTAGCAGGAAGGCTAACAGAAAATTTATGCATTTATTAAGGCTCAATGTTCTGGAACCTAGCTATCACCCTGTGCAGAGCACTAAGGCTGGGGATCTACAGGCAAGAAGACAGCCTCTGCCATGTGCTAGGGATTTCAGTTGTATAAACTGTAAAGTGCTTTTATTATATAAAAGAAATACCAGCCCTGGAAAATTGACGTTCTCAGGAAACCTATCAAAGTATTCCACCAAATTAATTTCTTTTCATTTTCGGTTTTTGTTCTTTTTCCTCTCCTATCCACTTCTTTTTTTCTCTGTTTCTTTTCTTTATTTTTCATGTCATCCCATTCAATTTCATTCGTCTTTTAACTGGTGCATTGTAGTCACACATCCTTGTGAGGTTCCTAGTGAAGAGGCATGCACGCTCTCGACATTTGTTGTTTCCCCAGGTGCCACCTGCTCCCTCTTCCTCCCCATACAAAACAGTATCCTTGGCTGTGCATAGTGGCGCACACTTGTAATCTCAGTACTTGGGAGGCTGAGACCAGAGGATCCAGGTTCACGGCCAGCCTCAGCTACTTAGTGAGGCCCTCCGCAACTTAGTGAGACTCTGTTTCAAAATAAAGGATAAAAAATAGGGCTGGGGGTGGAGCTGGGAGGTAGAATGCCCCTGGGTTCAATCCCCAGTACAGCAAAGCAAAAACCAAAACAAAAAAAAAAACAAGTATCATTGACATTGATAACTTTATACATGAACAAAGGATTATTTGGACTGTTTCCATCACTAGATCTCCCCATAAGGAGTCATTATCACCGGGCGTGGTGGTGCACACCTGTAACTGCAGCCCTTAGTAGACAAACAGGAAGAGTGCAGGTTTGAGGCCAGCCTCAGCAAGCTAGCGAGACCCTGTTTCAGAATTTAAAAAAAGAAAACTAAAAAAGGGCGGGGGACTATAGCTTGGAGGTAGAACACTCCTGGGCTCAAACCCCAGAACCCGAATAATAAAGAAAAAATAAAAAAGACAAGACAAGACATTAGCATAGATGCAGTATTAAGCAACAGAGGAACGTACATCTTAGATTTTGAAAATGCTCAGTCAGGGCACATTTGTAATTCAGCATGCATATAATTTTGAATTTGGTGAAATCAATCCCCTGCATATTCCCAACAGAATGGAATTTGTATTTTATACTTTTAAGTTTTGTATACAGTACTTCTGAGGTTTAAGGGAAAGTTTCTCAAAAGCATTTAAATAAGACAAAATATGTATGACATGTATATTCACTTTATTATTTTTACATAGCCTCCTTTTTGTTCAAAGAATGCAGAGTTGAGAATGATTGGAAACAGGGACCAAAGAAAAAAAGAGTCTAAGCTTCTTTAGGGAAAAATTAATACAGAAAGTAAGCAGTAGTGGGTTCATAAAAAGATGCAGTTAAATCTGTGTTTATGCAGTTCCTGGAAAAGCAAATATAATTCCAAGCTCTTGGAAGGGCGGCAGGTGAGAGACCCCAGTCTGATATATACAGGGTAACTTACCGTATTGCATATCCTATAACCTTTAAATTGGGATGCCTCTTACCATAGCTGGTCTGGTTTGCTTAATTGACAGGACTCCCCCCTTGCCTAGCAGTACATAAAACAGTGACATGGTTTACAAACAATGATTACTGACACTCGTGGGTCCGGATGTTGGGATGATTTAAGTGATACCTGGATACATTTTAGCCCCATTCAAAGTTTTCTGGGTTGCTGCTGCTTAGGTTGCTGACAGCTAAAATTTCATTCATAGAACTTACTTTGTAGCTTTTGGCTGGAGTGGGCACACATTGAGTTGTACCCTTCACTCATTTCTTTGCCTGAATGGGTCCAGTGGAACTTCTGCTCACAGGGTTCTTTGCAGTAGGGTTTGCGCATAGCGGTGATTGTGCTAGTTAGTATACAGTAATGAGCGCATAGCAGTGATTGTGCTAGTTAGTACGCGGTAATGAATGCCCGTGTTCACCACTGTTTATTAGCCCTTCATCTGTGTGCAACAGACTGTGTTTGGCTCTAAGATGAAAGGCTCATTTTAATTAAGAAGAAATTTAGCTGAAGAACAGAACAGTGCCGCCACCAGTAAGCCCTTGCACTTCTCATCAGAGCCAGAGAATCCCACTCCTACCTCGGGCTGTAGGCTACAGTTTGTTCTGATTATGAGATTTGAGAAGTTCATACCTCTAGTTGAGTCTGTATCCAAGTGTTCTTGTCACACCTGAGAGAGAGGAGACTTTCGCTTGTCCTTACATCTTAAAGACCGTGTTGAACGTCGGTGGACAGGGCTGCTGCGTTCCTAGATCTTCAGTCTCTGTGCCAGCAGTGCTGACAATTTTATGTCAAAAAAAACTGTCCTTTATATCTTTTCAAATAACTAGGAACTTTGATGTTAAAATTGGAATGTAGAGAGTATAAATCCAAGAGAAAAATGGCTGCATCATGTGTTATATGTGAATTGCTTTAGTATCTATTATCAAGTGGCTTCCCACTGTGGTTTTACCAGAAGTATGAGAAATTCCTTTGCTCCCTGTCACCCAGTTCTTGGAATTGTCTGTTCCTTTTATTTTAGCAATTTACATTTGACCAATGTATCCATTTATACAGTTTCTGGCCATTTGCAGATTTATATATACACATAATAAAATACATGTACAATATATACATATATATTCTCTCATTTTAGCTAATTTTTCACTTTTATACTTTGTTACTTTTTAATATTATTTTATGAGAACTATTTATAGAAGTTCTCTTTCTGTTTTATATGTTATTGTAAATATTTTCTCCTCCCCTGTGGCTTTTCTCTGTTAACTGTGCCTTTTGTGTGTGTGTGTGGGGGGGTACTTGGGCTTGAACCTGGCATGCTCTACTACTGAGTTAGATCTCTAGACCTTTTTAGGTTTTATTTTTTAACAAGGTCTCCCTAAGTTTTTCAGGCTGGTCTTGAACTTGTGATCCTCCTGTTTGAGTCTCCCAAGTACTGCGATTACAGGCGTGCTTAATGGTGCCTTTTGGTATAGTCCAACTTGTGATTTTTCTTTTATGTTTAGTGCTTCTGGGGTCTCATTTAAGAAACCTTTCCCACATTGGAGTCATAAACATTTTCCCATCTCACCTGCTAGGAGCTTTCTCATCTTCCGCTTAGATTGGCATTCTACCTGGTGCAAGATAACCTGCCCCAGCCAGATCTCATCCCTGCCCCACTCGAGATGGAAGCCTTTCTCTCAGCTTTGGGAGTGTTGGTGACTGACACCTCTCAGCTGAGGCCTTTTTTGTCACCCCGAGGACCATCCCAATGGAACCAACTTGTCCAAAGTTGGGCAGGCTGCGCCCAATGACTGTTCAACGTATGGCAGAGAGCCTGGCTCATTGCCTATATTCTGGGTCATTCTGAAGGCTCAGTTCAGCTCCAGAGCAACTCATGTGCTTGGCAGAGGGCTTTGTTATGACTGCATTGTAGTTCAGTCCTCTTGTGACTAACCCTTGTCTCAGAGGCTGATCTTCAGAAAATGCCCCAGTAAACCTCTTGCTCACAAATCTCCATTTCATGAGGAATCTAAGATGTATCTTGAACTGTTGTGTAAGGAGTGTGTAATTGGTGAATTATATAATTTTTGATGTACACAATCAGTTCATTGCAAATAATGGTTTATGTTTTGTTTTCTAATCATTTTCTTGTTTAATCCTGGTTAAGACTTCTATAATGTAATAGAAGTTACATCAGTAGTCAGACTCTTTTTGTTCTTGCTAGCTACCCTGCTTTTGTTCTTGGTTTCAAAAGGAAAATTCTCAGCTTTTCACTATTAAGTGTGATTTCTTCTGAAACGTAATTTTCATAGAGAATGTGGTGGATAGTCATTGTTTATCCACCTACTTTTACTTTCCACTCTTCTCCGTTTGCCCCTGTGCTTTGAAGGCTGATTCATGTGAACAACATCACCCAGGTTCTCTTGCCCCCTGAATTCTAACTGGTTTGACCAATAGCAGGTTCATATGTTTATTTCCGGGGCTCCTTCCTGCTAGGGATAAAGCTCTGCCTTGCTGAATTAGCTTTCCATTGCTAGAATACTTGATGAGAACAACTTAGAGGAGGAAAGATTTATTTTGGCTCAAGATTCAGTCCATTGTCATCAACTGGATTCAAAGCAGAAACATCATGGGGGTGAGGATGGGGGAAACAGAAAGGGGGAGAGAGAGAGAGAGAGAGAGAGAGAGAGAGAGAGAGAGAGAGAGAGAGAGAGAGAGAGAGAGAGAGAGAGAGAGAGGAGAGAGAGAGAGAGAGAGAGAGAGAGAGAGAGAGAGAGAGAGAGAGAGAGAGAGAGAGAGAGAGAGAGAGAGAGAGGGGAGAGAGAGAGAGAGAGAGAGAGAGAGAGAGAGAGAGAGAGAGAGAGAGAGAGAGAGAGAGAGAGAGAAAAGAGGGAGGGAGGGAGGAAGGGAGGAAGGAAGGAAGCTAGGGAGAAAAGAATCTCTGCCAGAGCACACCCCAGTGACCTACTTGTCCACATGGGTCCCCCTCCCCCATAGTCTGTCCAGCCATCAGTAGAATAATCCAGGGATGAATCAGAATCTCGTGATCTACTCACTGCTGAAAGCCCCACCTCTGAGCCTTGATGCACGGAGGACCTGCGTTCAACACGTGGACTTTGGGACATTCCAGACCCAAACCATAGTGCCGGGGTAGAGGCCTCGCCGGGGTAGAGGCAGAGTAGCGCGCCACGTCTTGTGGGTCTGGTGATGAGGCCCACTGAAGATGAGGTGATGAGAATGTGACTTTCTGGAGTTTGCATTCAAGCATCTAAACATCAAGGTGGTGATCTTTTCCTTTTGCTTTTTATTACATTTTCTGCATGTCATAAAGAGGCAATGTTTCTTCTCTCATCACTGCAGAAGCAACTAAGGATCCTCCTAGAATACATGTACTTTCTAATTGTATAACTTAAAAATTATACTTTCTTGTTAGTTAATACTTAGGAAAGAATGCTTCCTTTTTTTTTTTTTTTTTTTTTTTTTTTTGCGGTATGAGGGATTGAACTACTCAGGGGCATTCTACCTCCGAGCTACACCCCTAGCCCTATTTTTTTTATTCTTTCTTTTGAAACCGAGTCTCACTAAGTTGCGGAGTGCCTCCACTAGGTAGCTGAGGCTGGCCGCGAACCTGGATCCTCCGGTCTCAGCCTCCCGAATGCTGGGATTACAAGCGTGAGCCACCACGCCCGGCCCTTCCTTTTTTTTTTTTCTATAGCACTTCATCTTTATTTCTGCATGATATGTTATCTTATGTGTTGTAGTTTTTATATACTTTTTTTTGTACTACTGGAGATTGAACCCAGGACTTTGTGTGTGTTAGGCAAGTGTTCTACCACTGAGCTACATTCCCAGTCCCTCATACTATTTTTCAAATTCTTCCTTGTTCCCATCAGCTTCCTGAGGGCAGACTTTGTGTCTTATTTTTCTTTGCACAAGTAGGTATTCAGTAAATACATTATATTATTCCCTTTAACTACTTTTAAATTTCACATATAAAATTATAACAATAGAAATAATATTATTTTAAAAATTATTTTAATATTACCTTAAAATATATTTATTGACAAGAGTTATGATAGCATAACAGCTATAAATTCTGCTTTTCGCTAATCATTATATCATAAGTGCTTTGTATCACATTCAGAACATATACTGATTTTTACTTAACCATTTCTCTAATGTTGAATATTTAGATATTTTCTACTAAAATCATTCTGCAGTGAATAAAAATTTTCAGGAAGACAAACTTTTCACTTTTAGGATTACTTTGTGAAATTAATTTCAGAATATGTGATTATCACATAATGTATTTTGTTATTAGAGCTATTGAGATAACTGTTTCTTTAAATAAGTAATATCTGGTAAATTATTCTCTCATAATAAATGCTCAGCAATATCTTTTTGTAAGAATTAATGATCCAAATTTTCTCTATTATTCTTAATTACTAAAATTTTCTAAGGTTAACTGACTTCCCTATTAATCTGGGTTTCCCATGTATGAAATACATACAAGCAACATTTTAGTCTTCCTTACAAATTAGCATAGAACATCACAGTAAGAGAGAAAATAGAACCACAGACCTGAAAAAAAAAAAAACTGCAAACAATGGTACAAAAAATAGAAAAACTGAAGTTTTCTTAAATTATGTTTCCTGAAGTAAATTCTTGAGTTGTTTTCTTTCCTTTTGATTTCTGCAAACCGTATTACCCAGTGGAGGACATTCTCCTGATCCCAAGGGCTGCTTAAGAAGTCATTGTGCCCTCATAAAAATCAGTCGTAGCCGGGGGTGGTGGCGCACGCTTGTAATCCCAGCATTCGGGAGGCTGAGTCCGGAGGATCCGGGTTCGCGGCCAGCTTCAACTACTTAGTGAGGCACTCCGCAACCTAGTGAGACCCGGTTTCAAAATAAAGAATAAAAAATAGGGCTGGGGGTATAGCTTGGAGGTAGAATGCCCCTGAGTTCAATCCCCAGTACCGCAAAAAAAAAAAAAAAAAAAAAAAAAAAAAAATCAGTCGTGATGCAGCATCACTCAACCAAGACATGGCTGCATCGGACCCTGCCACTGGAGGAGGGACTTCTCACCAAGTAAGGGAGAGCTGAGTCTCCTTCCTCCCCACACATTTGGTGGCTCATCTGTGCCTCTTATTTTCACAATGTCATGCATTTATTTGCTAAAGGAGAATCATGGAATGAACACAGGTGGTAGCCATTTTGATGGTCAATCCTGAAGATCTGTCTTGTTTGCTTAAGTGCTCTTTGCTTTTTAGGATTATTGGAGTCACACCAATGCATTTTGGTTATTGTCACCGCCACAAAAACAGTGGTGATGATAAGGGTAGTGGCAGTGGTAATCACGGTAGCAATGCCTCCCCCTTATCACCATTTCTTCTGCGGAGATGTGAGAGAATCTACCCGTGCTATTGTCAATTTTCATTTATATGATGAGTGCAGAAAATGATAGTGCTCATTTGTCTTCCTTCCCTCCTTGGTATTGAACTGTGGGCCATTCTACCTCTGAGCCACAGGCCCAGCCCTATTTTATTTTTTATTCTGAAACAGGGTCTTGCTAAGTTGCTGAGGCTGGCTTGAACCTATGATCTTCCCATCTCAGCCTCCCAAGTACTGGGATTACAGACATGCACCACCACACCCAGCTCTGTTTATTTTTCTAAATTGCTTCTGTAGGATGAACTAAGGATTCTGACTGAGAGTTTGAGGAGCAAAAAACTAATAACCTGGGACCATACATGATTTGATAGCTATTTGGACTCAGTAGTTTCAATCAACACTTCTGAAAAGTGATGTGACGTGGGTATCTCTCATCCTGAAACAGGAATTGAGGCAAAAGAACTCAGTTTGGCTAAACTGTGTTTGAATCAGGGAACAGGGGAGAAGCTGGTATTGGACACTGACAAGAATGAAATGTTTAGGTGCCTTCTAGATGATTACATCACTATAAATTGGAAATAGAAAATGAAAGGGAGATAACCAGGTTGCCTGAAATTTGTGCCCTGATCTTGGCTGGAGGGTCTTCTTGTCAGACTTGGAGAATCTGGGTTCATTAAGTCACTGCTGTTGTTACTGAGATTCTTAGGGCTCCGACATCTGTCCTCTGTGAACTTGTCTCCTTTATCTATCTGTTTTTCTTGCCTTGTTCCCCTTTGGTTTCTCTTCACTTTTAGCAAATAGCCATTAGCAAATACTGACCTGTTATATCTGAGATGAGGAGACAGAAAAAGAGGAGCTCCTATCCAATACTTAAGATAGAGGGAAAAGGAAACCAACCACCTACTCACCAAGGAGGAGGTCTGGACCCAGCCTGAGAACAGAAATCAAAGTCAGGAAATTCCCATGGAGAAAAGTAACTTGGGAGAAAGGCAGGGGATATTTCTTGTGAAGTATTCCCTCTATGTTTAGCGGTAGTTAAGAGTAATTGTGTCTGAGCAGAGAAGCTGGAGGTTGTGCAAGAGTCCAACTGTGTTATAAGCTCTTCTCTGTTACTTGATTAAAAAAAAAAAAAAAAAACACCTCTGTGGATGTAACATTTGCAAGAAAGAAAAAGTCACACTCAATGCTGCCCTGAGTTTAAATCCAATGACACCAGCGATATAACTGCGACATTATCAGCAGTTATGCTGGTGAGAAAGACTGGTTTCATGGATTCACTCATGTTAATATTATCTTTCAGTTATCCAAAGCCCTTAGAAATCCTTAGGAACTGTTTTTTCCCATCTTCCTCTGTGTCCTGTTCAGTCCACATTCTCATCACTGACCCAACTCCTGACATGCAATCCTTAGAGAAGAAAAGGTTCTATTTGCTCTCCTATATGGAGATTTCAATCCATACATATACAATCCATTTTATATAGTTGGCTCCAAGCGGGAACCAAGGGATGGAAATCCTTAGGGGGGGGAGAGAGAGAGAGAGAGAGAGAGAGAGAGAGAGAGAGAGAGAGAGAGAGAGAGAGAGAGAAAGAATGAGAATGAGAATGAAAATGAATACAAACCAGAGCCAGATGCTGTAACTGGGCAGGGTTGGGACACACACAGCGTACCTGGTCATGCTCCCAGAGACCCTTTTCCACCAACCAAGTAACACATCCAAAATGGCAATCTCTAGTGCATTTGGTCAGGGGGACATTTGAAACCCTCCCCATCAATCCTAGATTCAACAAGATGGAGGTAATCACTATGACTACTATTAAGAATAGTAAGAGTAATATTGATAGCAGTGATAGTAATTACTACTCTACTCTCTTCTACTTTGAAATAAACATTTTTAGCTTCCGCATATGAGAGATCATGCCGTATTTATCTTTCTGTGCCTGACTTATTTTACTTAACATAATGTTCTCCATTTCTATCCATTTTGCTGCAAATGATAAGGTTTCACTCTGTTGAATGGCGTTCTCTTTTTATTTTTATTTATTTATTTTTTAATTTTTATTTTTATTCATGCATTGTAAGCATACATCTTTGTTAGGTACAAATTGATAACGATATAGGTGTTCACAATTCTCATTTGACCCCTTTCCCAAATTCCCACCCGCTCCCTCGCCTTCCCTCCTTCTCAAGTTCAGTTTAGTGAGTAACCTTGATATACATTAGTGTGCCCCCCTGTCCAACTCCTATGGTTAAATCAACTTCTTTGCTTTTTCATCTGGAGACCCTCCTATGCCCCATCTTCTCCCTAGCATCCGCATATTAGGGAGAACATACGCTTCTTTACTTGTTGTGACTGGCTAATCTCACTTAACACAATGTTTTCCAGTTGCATCCATTTCCCTGCAAATAACATGATTTTGTTCTTCTTTATATAGCTGAGTAAAATTCCATTGGGTACATATCCCATAGTTTTATAATCCATTCCTCTGTCGATGGACATCTTGCTCTTGGATAGGCAGAATAAATATCATCAAAATGGCCATCCTCCCAAAACTGATCTACAGATTCAATGCAATAACCATGAAATTACCAAGGTCACTCCTCACAGACATAGAAAAATCAGTCCTTAAATTCATCTGGAAAAACAAAAAGCCCAGGATAGCCAAAGTAGTTCTTAGCAACAAGAACCATGCAGGAGGTATAACAATACCTGACTTCAAACTCTACTACAAAGCCACAGTAATAAAAACAGCTTGGTACTGGCACAAAAACAGACACATAGACCAATGGAGCAGAATAGAAGACTCAGAAACAGACCCACAGACTTACGGTCAACTGATTTTTGACAAAGGAGCCAAAAGTATACACTAGAAAAAAGATAGCCTCTTTAACAAATGGTGTTGGCAAAACTGGTTAACCATATGCAGGAAAATGGAAATAAACCCCACTTTCTCATCCTGCACAAGAATCAACTCAAGGTGGATCAAAGACCTGGAAGTTAGGCCAGAGACCTTGCACCTACTTGAAGAGGGCATAGGACTAATCCTTCAACACATAGGCACAGGTAAAAACTTTCTCAACAAGACCTCAAAAGCACAAGCAACTCTCAGGAAGATCAATACATGGAATTGCATTAAACTGAAGAGCTTTTGTGCAGCAAAGGAAACTATCAAGAACCTCAACAGAGAGCCTACGGAGTGGGAGAAGATTTTTGCCAGTTACTCTTCAGATAGAGGTCTAATATCTAGGATATACAAAGAACTCAAGAAAATCACAGCTAAGAAAGCAAATAACCCAATCAAAAAATCGGCAAAGGATCTAGACACTTCACAAAAGAAGAAATACAAATGGCTAATAAATGTATGAGGAAATGTTCCACATCATTAGCAATCAGAGAGATGCAAATCAAAACTACCCTGAGATTTCACCTAACTCCAATCAGAATGACAATCATAAAGAACACGAACAACAACAACTGCTCACGAGGATGCAGAGAAGTGGGAACTCTAATACACTGTTGGTGGGATTGCAAACTAGTGCAACCACTTTGGAAAACAGTATGGAGAATCCTCAGATGTATGGGAATGAATCTACCATATGACCCAGCAATACCACTTCTGGGTATCTACCCAAAAGAATGGAAACCAAACTATCAGATCTACGTATGTGTATCTATGTTTATAGCTGCACAATTTACAATAGCATTCTCTTTTTAAATAATATTTCTTTGTGTATATATTCCACATTTTCTTTATCCTTCATTGACGAACATCTAGGTTGGTTCCGTTATCTGGGCTACTGTATTACAACAATAAACATGCATGTGCATATCTTTGATGTGCTGATTTTGTTGCTTTTGGGGAGATATCCAGTATAGCTGGGTCACATGGTATATCTAATTTTGTTTTTTTGAGGAACCTTCATACTGCTCTCCATAATACCTGTAGCCAAATAACCTTTATTGAATGCACTTGGATAGTTGAAATGACACTTGCTTAGTCATGATGGTGAATGGTTGCCCCCTCCACACCCCCAGGCTCCATCCTCTTAGACAAAGTCTCAGGTCCATCTCCAGAAGCTTTCCTTTTTTAAGTGAAGATTTGTAGCAGGAAGATATTGTCGATTGTAAGTCTGTGGGATTGGTAGTATGCAAGATGAAGTGTGTCTATAAGAAGCTGAGATCTTGACTTCCTGGGGAATGGCTAAGCCAAAGGCTGCTCTGGATGGCATCCCACGGAGGGAGAAAGTTGATGTCAGAAGATATTCTCATTCCTCTCTGGCCCCGTTGTGGTAGTAACTGAGGAGTTGTACTATATGGATTGTTTTTGTTATGTCGACTTGGCAGTTTTTACTGGCGAATTTTCTAAAGTTATTTTTATTTCCATATTAGCTACGGTTTTCTTAGTTCATTAATATATCTTTCATTATTTGAACTTCCTGTTTTGGACACCATGAATTGGCGATTAGTTTCATCTTTTTAGTAACAAATGGCTTGAGTCATCAGCTAGCTGAGCAGGCAGCGAGCCAGAGCCCAACTGTCACAACTCCAGTGACAGCACTGAGGCAGGGGAGGGACGTTGGCCTGTGATCAGGGTGACACTGGGATAATTCCTCTAATTCATCAATTCTTAAATTTGAAAATGGAAACAATTCTGCCCTCTTTGCCTCCCCAGATTTTTGTAAAGGTCAAATGAGATGATATATAAGAGCTTTTGCTAAATTTATAGTGCTAAAGAAATGTTAGAAATTATTATATCCAATCCAGACGATGAAGAAACATAAGAGTAACCTTCACCAATTCATAGATTGAAAAAACTGTATTCCAAATATTAGCAATTAAAAGGACCTTTTCTTTGGACTTTACTAGGACAGCTTTGGCAGCTGTGAGCTATAACTTGGTCGAGGATCTAGGAAATTATGTTTATTACAGGGATTTGTTTTGATGGTAGCATTGAACCACTGTTGTGTATATGACCTCTCTCCAGGCACTTAGTACTACATGGATAGAGGTCATGTGATCAGAATTGTATTTCTCTATACATGTGAAATTGCCTCTAGTAAGCCACTTGAAGTCACTATGAAAACAGACATATTTGGGGCTGTCGACCATTCTTAGTATCAACTATAGTTATCTACAAAGGAATTCTGCCCTGCCCATTCCATGAGTTCTGTAGACTCAACTTGTGATTGTGTTTGATAGTGTGAGAAGCAAATCAAAGGATCTACTGATGCTTTCCATCAACTTTACCGTGTGTGATCCATTTTTTTAATGTAGCAGATTTTAGCTGACCATATATTAATTATGTGCCAGGAGCCTTGCTTAGCACTGAGGGAGAGAGAGATGTCTAAGATACCATCCCTTCTCTCAAGGAGTTCACAATTTAGTTGGATCTTAAGGCAGCTGTAATTTTACAAAGTAGGAGAGCGGGAGTATATAAGGGTGCTTGGTGATGTGGGGGTATACTGACAGGCAGAGGACAAGTTTTTGTAAGACACGTTTTGTTTGCAGGGACCTTAGAAAGGGTCTCTTTCTCATGTCTGCATCTTTGCTGGATGCTGCTAAGTCTCATTGTGATGTTAACAATTACTTCATTTGATATTACATGCATATATCCTTTTTTTTTTCTTTTGATACTGGGGATTGAACCCAGGGATGTTCTGCCTCCAAGCTCCAGCCCTTTTTATTTCTTATTTTGAAGCAGAGTCTCACTAAGTGGCTGAGGATCTTACAAAGTTGAAGAGGCTAGCCTCAAACCTGTGATCCTCCTGTCTCAGCCTCCTAAGTGCTGGGATTACAGGCATGTGCCACCATGCCCAGCTGATATTACATATATTCTTAAACAGATTGTGTTAACTTCAAGTATAATCAGACAGGCTAATGTCTCTTGAGCTTTTTGTATCCTGAGCTACCAGTTTTCAACTTAGAATCTGTGAATACTTTTTATTTTTTTTCAGAGCTGCTCTAAGGCCAGTGTCTCTGCCTTCAAGCAACAGGACAGTGTTTCTAAATTTTCACAGTTACAATGCAGCTGTGTCTTTAGCACCGCTGGAGGGACTGTTGGGGCCATCCGCGTGCTCTTCGCTGCTGGTCTGTCTGCGGATTGTGCCTCTGAGCCTCCCTCTACACACTCACTTCTCCGTACTTCTCTTCAGAGGCATTTCTGTGGTAGCTCTGTTAACCATGGTTCTCCTGGCACAGACTTATGTCTTTGAACTTCTGAGATCTGAAGGCGAGAAAGTCCTTGTGATGATCAACCCATAGCTCAGGAAGTCTCTTCTTTACCTGTGCAAAAAAATAAAATGTGAAACTTTTTTTAATAGCCAGCCACCTTGAATGTCAGGCAACATGACTGCTTTTCTTCATACTTTGCACTTCACAATGTATTTTTTTTTTAAAGCTTAAGATGTGAGTTCTTAGCTACTTGATGTATTATTCAGGACAAATTTGTTTGAAGGTGCATCAAGACTTTACTGTCAGAGCTACTTTTCATGTTTCCTTTGTTTTAGTTCACTCATCGCCTGGGTCTTACTGTCTAGAATTCATGGTGATGTGCTTATCCTATTGAGGAAAAACATTCCCTGAAACATTAATTCAAAAAAGCAGGAAGCTTGTAGCTTTGTAGCCTTCACCAAAAGAATTTAGCTAATTGAGCCAACTCAGAACTGTGTCATGTGTCCTGAGAATCATCTGTACCCACTGTCCACCCTACGTACCCTGGCATCAAGCTCAGAATCTCACAACTGTCTCCGTTTACCCAATAGTGGCACCCATAACCCAGAGACATTAAAGCATTTCATGGAACTTCCTGGAAGTTACTCTCTTATCTGGAAAAAAACTGTACTCAGTAATGATCTAGGATTTGGAATTCTTTTATTTTCTCTTTTGTAAACTTTGCCAATGACCAATATGAAATGAAATGAAGTGGTATCATCATCTATACAAGTTCCTGAAAAAGTTGAATTAGAGTAGAAAATGGAGACCATGATTCATAAATATCATCATGAAAGTGTTGTGAAGTCAAACTGAAGCAACCTTGTGATGTGTCTGGGTATGGCCCAGCATGGAGACAGGGCTTTTGAACTTTGGTGTTAGTTTGCAAAATGATGCATCCAGAGCAATGTGGGAAGCAAGAAAAGGAGAGCCTCTGTATTGGCTCCTGTCCTTGAAGCACAACCTTGGGGTTATGTTTGCAAATTGCAGCAGTCAGCGTGATGTCAGAAACCAGGTTTCCATGTGTAAGAGGTGACTGTGAGTGGGGACAGTCACCAGGAGAGTGACACCAGGTGAAGTCCCTACAAGCTGATTTCCTGTGTAACAAAGAGAAATGGGGGAGCCTGGTCCTTTGTCCTTCAACAATGTGCCTGCCGCCCACTCCGATCTCTGCTTCCTTATGATAACGTGTATCCAGATGAGAAGTATAGATTGACTCTGCATTTATTAAGCTCATCCTCTTGTTTTACAAGCAGGAGTTTAGAAAAACTGTGAAAGTATGTCACAGTCCACTAAATAAGCAAAGCAGTTTTTGAAAAAGAACCTTCATAACAGTATTGTATGAGAAGTTTTATAGCCAAGTTTTGACTTTATTCATAAAGTTTCATTGGTATAGCCTGAAAGAAGCAGCAGAGGCCATTCTTGCGAGAGAACGGAAGATAGACCAGAGAGGGAGAGAGAGAGAAGGAGAGGAAAGAAAGAGGTCTCGATGTGTCTGGGAGTCATGGAAACATAACACGATTTGGCTTGCTAATGTGCCCTTTCATAGTAGAATTTTACTGAAGGATACAGGAGAGTACTGTGTGAAGAATTCTAACCTTGGTTTTGTCTCTTACTATTTTGTGAGCCTGGGTAAGTCATTTGGGTTTTCTGATCTGGAATTCAGTTTCATTATCTATAAAAAGCAGGTTTGGGTTAGATGAAGTTTCAGCTTCCTTTCAACCACAAACTCTATTGTTCACTGACTCTGGGTAAAGTGGAGAGAGAGACAGCCTCGTGGGACACACAGCCTTGTGAGTCAGACCAGCCTGGGTTTTAATCCTTGCTTTGTTCCTTATTTGCTATGTAACCCAGGGGAAGCTCCAGTTTTCTGATGGCCTCTTTGCTCATCTTTAAAATTGGAATTCTATCATTCCTCCAGAATGGTTGGGAGGTCCATAATGAATATGTTAGGGAGCTAGTATGACCCCTAGCATAGAGTAAGTGTTTACTATTAGTTGGGCACAGAGGCACACACTTATAATCCCAGTACTTGGGAGGCTAAGACAGGAGGATCACAGGTTTGAGGCCAGCCTCAGCAATTTAGTGAGAACTGTCTTAAAACAAAAAACAAAATAGGGATGGGGGTGTAGCTCAGAGTTAAAATCCCTCTGGATTCAATCCCTAGTACAACACAAGAAAGTGTTCAGTGTTGATAGTTATCGTCACTGGTATAAATGTTACTGTGCTTTCAGTTTGACGGTGAGAAGCAGGTGGAACTGAGTTTGGAGCACGTGGTTGAAGAAGAAGGTGCTGTAGTCTAGGCCAAGTGGCTGGAGTGACTTTGATGGGGGCAACATCTGCAGAACCTCTGAATAGGAGACCCTGTGTTTCATTTATATTGTTCCTGATTCCTTAAGAAGGTATTTCAAACAAAACCCTCTGTCTGACACAAAGATCAATTTAAGAATCAGTCCTGAGGCCACACGAACCCTATCTATTCACCGTTGTCAGTTGATATCTCCAATTCTAACCTCAGGACACCTTGGTGTTCTAATTTCACCCCATAAAATAAGAGTTTTCATTTGTTGAACTCTGACTCTGCCAGACATAGCTCCTTTTGCTGCTTTATCCAAACGAGAAAAACAAGGCTCAGAGAGGTTGAACAGCTCACCAAATATTACACAGCACAGAAGTTGGGGGAAAACCATGACAATTTCTACAATTTTGATTATTCTTACTAAGATTTACTATATGACACAAAATCAACCATCCAAGGTTTTCTACGTTTTAATGCTCCAATTATAAGTTAAATTGAATCAATGATAGCTTTTTTCTCTATTTTGAGAATTTCTTACTACACTTATCTCAAGTAATCTAAAGTCTCTTTGAACATGTCAACTCCAGAATAGCTTTGACATTGCTACTGGTAGATATTGTCAGATCAATTCATTTTAGAGATGAAACACAATAGTTTAAGCATCAGACAGCAAATCAGAGCCTGAATAAGGACCCAATTTTGGACTCTGAGTTTCCCATTTGCTTCTTAATCTCCAAATTACCCAAGTCCTAAAGGGATCTGAACTTTTATTTGGTCTTGAAATAAAAACAACAATAACAAAAGAAAAAGAAAAAGAAAAAGATGTCAGGGATTAGGACCTTAAATTTTCTCAAACTTCAAGTGGTTTTAGTCAACTTTACAACTCTTTGCTGCAAATGTAGTATTTTTTTGGTGTTTCATTCATCACTATACAACATGTAAATTTAATGGTAATCAACTTCTTTATGGCTTGTAAAAATCTTAAAAAGCCTGATTCAAGCAGTGAATATGAAATGTGGCTGTAGTTTACGGGCATCATTTGAGCTAAGCAGTCACATAAGAAAAGGCTAAAATCATGATTATGATTAAATGTATGTAGGAGGCGAAAGATAGACAGGACCTTTGGCATGTCAATTAATAGAAAGGAATGATCATTACGCACCCCAGTGAGCAGCAGTGACAATAATCATTCCAAAGAATCATAAGATCCCAGTTATTTGCAAAATATGTATTACTGCTGTTTGAAATGTACCTAAACCCTTTACTATATTGTACGTGTGTTTTGAAAATCAGATTCTGCTTTTCGTAATACTGTATGTAATTGGGCAAAGCCCGGTGGTTTTTAAATCAGAGATGGAGAGAGCATACAGCAGGTCTAGTGTATCAGTTAGATTCCCATTTGTTATTGTTCAGATTAAAACATCCCCAAACCTTATGTGTAGACAAGGCAGCCGTGTTCAGAGGGGACTCGGGTGTATGGCCAGGGGCAGCATTCTTCCCCAGGGCCAGCGCTGCAGCCTTCCTTCTCTGTCCCCTGTTGCCCTGAGCTGGCCCAGGCTCTCACCCTCGTCTCTGCTCCCCACCATGATGCCCTGAAGTCCTCAGCCCAGGACTGACCTCTGAGACCCCAGAACTGAGGCCAGATACAATCCTTCTTCCTCTAAGTTTTGACATCAGATGTTTGAGTCACAGTGGGGAGAATGCTGACTGAGATACCACTGAAGAAATGCAGCACAGTAAACAACCCCGAAATGTCACTGGCTTAAAATACCAAGGACTTAGCCAGGTGTGGTGGCGCACGCTTGTAATCCCAGCATTTGGGAGGCTGAGACCAGAGGATCTGGGTTCGCGGCCAGCCTCAGCTACTTAGTGAGGCCCTCCGCAACTTAGTGAGACTCTGTTTCAAAATAAAGAGTAAAAAAAATAGGGATGGGGGTATAGCTCGGAGGTAGAATGCCCCTGAATTCAATCCCCAGTACCGAAAAAAAAAAAAAAAAAACCCAAGGACTTATTTCTTGCTCACTGCTCTGCAGGTCATGTAGTATGGTTGCGCCTCAGGAAGTGGGATGTGATGGTAAGGAATGAAGTCTAGACGTTGCAATAGTGAGCAAGAAGTCTACAGAATTCTGGAGAGAGGGGAACAAGGGATAGCTTCCATCAGAAAGGGAAGTAGTACTGGTCAGTGATGTTTTAATGAAGGATTGGAGATGGCAAAGTACACAGCCATGAATTTTTCCAGTGTATCAGTAAGTCCAAGGGATGGTGGAACAATCTGCTAGGCCATTCAGAAGAAGGAGAGGGTGAGGCTGGCTCAGATAGTGTAAGAGCATGAGGTGCAGCTGGGCATGGGGGCATGCACCTGTTATCCCAGCACTGGGGAGGCTGAGACAGAGGATCGCAGGAGGCCAGCCTCCACAACTTAGCGAGGCCCTGAGCAACTTCGTGAGACCTCATTCCAAAAAATAAAATGAAATAAAATAGAAGTGGGTGGTGATGTAGCTCAGAGGTAGAATGCCCCTGGATTTAATCCACAGTGCAAAACCCATACCCAAACCAAACCAAAAAACAAAACCTGAGTTGTTTGTCCTGATGCTAAATTCATTCTGAGTCCACTGCAGTAGAAGCCCGGAAGGAAAAGCCTTGTGAATGTTAATGAGGCTCCACCTGTCTCTTTGGGGAGTGTTAGGGTCTCTAGAGAAATGGAACCAGTGGAAGATATTTGTATTCATGGTGATTTATGATAAAGAATTGGCTCATGCCTTTTTGAAGGCTGAAAAGCCCCATGAACTGCTGTCCAGAAGCTGGAGACCCAAGAAAGCCAGTGGTGGTGTTCAGACGGAGGCTCAAAGCCTGAGAACCAGTGGAGCTGAGGTGCAATTCCCAGTCCAAGGCCACGGAGGTGACACGAGGTGACACCAGGTGCTCCAGCTCCGGTAGGCAGGCGAGAAGCCAAAGAGGCGACTTCCTCTTGCCCACTTTTTGTTCTGTCCCTGCCCTTGAAGGAACTGATGGTGCTGCACCAGGCAGGCAATGTGCTTGCCAAATCCACCGACCGGAGTGCTAAGAACCAGAAATGAAGTTTAATTTGGTCATCCCTTGATCAGTTAAGTTGACATGTAAAATTAACCACTGCAGGGAGCATTCTTTTAACAGTTATGTGGATGAGCTCATCAAAGTACTCAGCAGTTAGATACTTATGAAAAAAAAAAGATTTGGTAATGGAGGCACTCCACCTCAGAGCTACACCCCCAACACTATCTATCTATCTATCTATCTATCTATCTATCTATCTATCTATCTATCTATCGATCATCTATCATCTATCTATCATTTATTTATTTATTTATTGTGGTACTGGGGATTGAACCCAGGGGCATTCTCCCTCCAAGCTACACCCCCAGCCCCATTTTTATTCTTTATTTTGAAACAGGGTCTCACTAAGTTGTGGAGGGCCTCACTAAGTAGCTGAGTATCGCCTCCCACACTTGACCCCTGCCCGCGAGAGTCCTGAGAGACGACAGTGACGGTTGCCAGTTCAAACTTCTTTATTGTTCTCCCTCTTAACAGGAAGAGTGCTAAGCTTATAAGCCTAACAGCAAGGGGAGGGGGACACTGGGGACCAATCATAGACGTGATCATGAGGTTACTGCATGCCCCTCACTAGTTCTCCTATGCGTGCACTGTGCACTATCTGTCCACGAGCTCTGACATACTGGTGCATGCGCGCTGACGTGGTGCAGCCCTCCTCCAGGAAGGTTATCACCCGTCAATCATCCAGCAGTCAGCTGCCTCTGGCACTTTGCCAGGTGCCATCTTGGGGCCAGGCCTCCCAGGGCCCATCGGGCTAGGACCCCGACACTGAGGCTGGCTGCAAACCTATGATTCTCCAGTCTCAGCCTCCGAAGTACTGGGATTACAATAGCGTGCTACCACACCCAACTCCTATTTATTTTTTACTTTGAAGCAGGGTCTCCTTACATTGCTGAGGGTCTTGCTAAATTTCTGAGGCTGTTCTTGAACTTGTGATCCTTCTGTCTCAGTCTAAGTACTGGAATTACAGGTGTGTGCTACCACATGGAGATTAGAATACTTTTTATTGGTGCTGGCCAGTGGGAGGGTTTTTGTTAGGCCTGGAATAGTTCAACTGGGCAGAAATAGGAACTCATTTCTTTCTCATCTCCAAACTTTGCCTTGCCCAAATTCTACTCATCCTCTGGAGTCAGTTGGATGGTAACTCCTTTGTGGAATGTGGAATGCCTCCTCATTTTTTATCACACTCACCAACATTTTCTCAGAAATGCCATTTAGTTTCTATCATGTTCCTTTTCAATTTTGTCACTGTTTTTTTTTTTTTTTTTTTTTTTTGGTGCTGGGTATTGAACCTTAGAAGCATTCTACCTCCAAGTTATACTCCAGCACTTTTTTAAAAAATTATTTTGAAATAGGGGCTTGCTAAGTTGCTGAGGCTGGCCTTAAACCCGTAATCCTCCTGTCTCAGTCTCCCTGGGATTGCAGGTGTGTGCCATACACCTGGCCCATTTACCATTTTTTAATTGGTAACTATCTCATGAAGACATTCCCTGTCTCTTCAAGTGCTTTGTATATTCTTGAAAGACAGGAAAGCATATCATGCATTGTTTTTACCATTGGGTTTTAAATATGGAAATTTAAGACACTTTTGTGAATTAACAGGAAAAGGAGGCAAATACAGATATTTAGTGAAGGAGTAATTCATGAAATTAGGATGGGGGAGATAATTTGTGATAACAAATGACTTTACTATAATGCAATAAGAAAACATTTCTTTGGTGAATTTTCAGACCTATAATTTTAAACCTCATGGTATTAATATGTAATTATTTTCCTTCATATTTGGGTTGCTTTTACTTCCATCTGAAGTGTGGATTGTTAAGACTTCAAGTTTGAAATGTTATAAACATTTGGTGATTTTTGCTTCCTTTGTTTTAAGTGTGTTCAGAGCTTTTTCATTATGGGGTAAATTTGTTGGGAATTTTCTAAGTGCTTAGTCATAGTTCAGGTGATTTAGCTTGGTTTTAAAAAGAAACAAAAATAAATATAGATAAATCTAGATTAAGAGGAAGTGTGGAATTACATTTTTTTTAGAACTTAGAAATTTAGAAGAATTTTTTTAGAATATTTGCTGTATTCATGGAAAAGTCATTTTAATGAATGATGTCATAAACAGGCACGATTTGACAACATGGTCCTAGAATTTCAGGGTTTCTTGTTATTGCCTCATTTTACAAACAAGGAAACATAGAAGCCTTTTTAAAGTCAAAGAACATGGTGTCAGGCCTCTAAATTCTAAGCCCTATGCTTCTCTCCTTTGCTATATACGTAATACCATTTATTTAAGTGTAAACAGTTGGGTGTGATTCATTTGATTTCAGACTCATCGCATATGTTTGTAGTGGCTTTTGGGGAGTGACTCGCTGGGCACATGCCCCAGTGTGCTACTCTGTGAAAGTCAGCATTGAATTTGCCTTCTGAGAGTATCTAAAAAGCCTTCCAAAGGTTAGTGAGGATGTACTTCCAACAAATACTGAATTCGTTTCTCATCAGTAAAATTAGGAGGTTGGTTGAACCGGATGATATCTAACATCATTTCCCACTCTAAGGGAAACCACGAGGACTAGTTAGGAGGAGAACACGTTACCTCCCTGGCTTCTCCTGGCCAACCTGAGTCATCTCTTCCTCGTGCAGTGCAGTTGGCTTCTTCCTTACCACCGCGGGTTTGGGCAGGCATGGCGTCTCTCCACCCCCTTACCACCTGCGGAAGCTGCTTGTTTCCTTACTTTGGGTATCAGTCTTCTCCCACCTGAATGAGGTTTTTTGTTTTTTGATGTTGAGTACTATGTTTATTTATTTATTGTAACACAGATACTTAATACAGCATCTGGAATGGAATAGGATCAAAGTGTATATTTATTTAATCAAAGAAAACCAGAGATTCTTTGAGCTTCATAAGGATGCTGCTGATGGTTATCATTTTAGACACAAGTGGTAAGTGTGGGTGAGGTTCCAGATTACTAAGGTGGATTTTACGTGTGGGACAACCTTGCTAATCCTAGAATTATTACAGTTTCACACCCTTGCGCGACATATGTTGTCCTTAAAATCGCTCGCCTTATTAACCAACTGTTTATACCTGGAAGTAAATGGATAACATAAAGAGAAGGGAATACATGATCAAAGATAATGGGGGGGGGAGGGTGAGCCCAATGTATCCCGGTTTATATGAATGGAACCTGTGATGAATATTGCAGTGAATTTTATGTAATTATTTACCATCAGAATGCCACTCACGTTTTATATAGATGCTATTGAACTATATTTGTGAAAATAGTGTAAACATGCCTAATCTTGAAAATATATTACTAAATGACCTGAATAGTACACATTTCAATCAGTTTCTTAATAAGCATGAAAATAAAACACGTGCATATTTACTATATTTCAATATATTCTGTTAAAAACATTTTAAAAATCCACAGATAAATGTCCATTGAGTAAAAGACTTGAAGAAACTCAGAGTAGAGATTATGAGTCTCCAACATTTTTCTAGGGTTCAAATAAAATAAAGATGACACTAACTAGTACATAGTTGAGGGTAAGTTGTGAGGACGTGGCTCTTCACTGATTGTAATAATAATTTATAAGAATAGAGACCAGATCATACCACATAGGAAAAAAAAGTTGAAGGCATCAGGTCGTACTTGGACAGGATGACCTTTATTGCCCCTTCCAATGCAAAGATTCTGTAAATGGATGGAAACTCAATAATGAGGGGAAATGTGATAATGACATACTACAGTGCCCTCTATTTTAAAAATGCATACTTGAAATGTCAATATGCTATTTGTTTTCAATTCCTCCAACTTTTATTATGAAAAATGTCCATGTTACCATTTCTCATTCAAGCTTCTAATGACAGACGGTGACCTTTTTCTGGGGAGGGGAGGGAAAGGATGGGAGAGGCTGAATCTGTCTGGATTCTTATTAGAAGGAAGCAATGAAAATAGAGTGATGTTCTAATTCCCCAAGGATTGCTAAAAGATACCCTCCAACTATAACCGGTGGGTCTCCAGAGGATAATTAAGCTGCAGATGGCAAATATATTTATGATTTATTTTGGTAAGGCCATGAAAATAAAATAGACCTGACCTTTTTATTTATTTATTTTTTATTCATACATTGTAAGCATACATCTTTGTTAGGTACAAATTGATAACCATATAAGAGCTCACAATTCTCATTTGACCCCTTGCCCCGCTCCCTTGCCCTCCCTCCCTCTCCAGTTCAGTTTAGTGAATGACCTTGATATACATTAGTGTGCCCCCTCCCCCATCCAACCCCTAGATCAACTTCTTTGCTTTCGAGGGTCTCTCCTTTTTCATCTGGAGACCCTTCCATACCCCGTCTTCTCCCTAGCATCCGCATATTAGGGAGAACCTATGCTTTTTTACAGTTTGTGACTGGGTAATCTCACTTAACGACATACTGCTTTCCAGTTCCTTCCACTTCCCTGCAAATAACATGATTTTGTTCTTTTTTTTTTTTTTGTAGTTATTCGTGCAATGTAGCATACATCTTTGTTAAGCACAAGTTGTTAACAACATATTTGCACACAATTCCCCAATTCTCATTTGACCCCTTTCCCAATTCCCACCCCATTCCCTCGCCCTCCCTCCCCCTCAGGTTCAGTTCAGTGAGTGACCTTGGTATGATTGTGTAAGAACATCATGTGCCTTAGGGTGTCCCTCTGCCCCGTGCATCCGCTGGAATTAATTCAACTTCTTAGCTTATTGAGGATCTCTCCTTTTCATATGGCGTCTCTTCTGTGCCTCATCTTCTCCCTAGCATCCGCATATTAGGGAGAACATATGCTTCTTTACTCTTTGTGACTGGCTAGTCTCACTTAACATAATGTTTTCCAGTTGCATCCATTTCCCTGCAAAGAGCATGATTTTGTTCTTCTTTATGGCTGAGTAAAATTCCATTGTGTATATATCCCCTAGTTTTGTAATCCATTCATCTGTTGATGGACATCTTGGCTGCTTCCATAGTTTGGCTATTGTGAATTGAGTCGCTATAAACATAGATACACATGCATCGGTCTGATAGTTTGGTTTTCATTCTTTTGGGTATATACCCAGTAGTGGAATCTCACCCTGCACAAGAGTCAACTCAAGGTGGATAAAGGACCTGGAAGTCAGGCCAGAGACCTTGCAGCTACTGGAAGAGGGCATAGGACCAACACTTGAACACATAGGCACAGGTTAAAAACTTTCTCAACAAGACCTCAAAAGCACAAGCAGCCCAAAGGAAGATCAATACATGGGATTGCATTAAACTGAAGAGCTTTTGTGCAGCAAAGGAAACTATCAAGAT
>PVLC010015050.1:25196-38216 GCA_004027655.1 Graphiurus murinus
AAAATCACAACTAAGAAAGCAAATAACCCAATCAAAAAATGGGCAAAGGATCTAAATAGACACTTCACAGAAGAAGAAATACAAATGGCTAATAAATGTATGAGGAAATGTTCCACATCATTGGCAATCAGGGAGATGCAAATCAAAACTACCCTGAGATTTCACCTAACTCCAGTCAGAATGGCAATCATAAAAAACATGAACAACAACACCTGCTGGCGAGGGTGTGGAGAAGTGGGAACCCTAATACATTGTTGGTGGGATTGCAAACTTATGCAACCACTGTGGAAAACAGAATGGAGGATCCTCAGACGAATGAGAGGGAATCTACCATAGACATGACCTTTTAAGTTTTTAGGTCTGTAGAGAAATTATTAGTAAAGTTGGTCATGACTTTATATTTTCAATGTGTGGTAAGAAATTTTATTCACTAGTAGACCTATTTGTTCAAATGGAGCCTTTGAGGCAAACCTGGTAAAAGACAGCAACTCAAATAATGTGCATATATGAAATTTTCAATACCAATCTCAATAACCTGGATGTGGAAGGGGAGGGGAGTGGGGAAAGATCTGGAAGGAAACATACCAAGTGCTGAGTGCATGTATGTTCTTATCATTCTGAATTTCACTGTGATGTGTAATTACAATCCACCAGTAAAAGTATACTTAAAAAAAGAAACCACAGCTGAAATTGCAACAAAACTTTACTACAATAAGCACAGGTATTAATGTCCATTTATGAGGAAAGGACCTTAAAATTTGTACATTGGCAAATAGCATGAAGGTATTGATTAGGATAGAGGAAGTCCTTCCAAACTTGACAAATGGGCAAATGAGAGCAGTTTTCATTTGAACTAGTCTCTACTATCTAATTTTTTAAAGTAATTTTACTAAACTTGTCATGTAGAGTTACTGCTTACTTTGAGCTTTGGTCTTTCAAAGAGTTTAAAATATTTAATATATGTTCTTGACTTAAATATTTTTTTCTTTCTAAAATGTAGATGGGAAATTATTCAGTTAAGATGCCAGTTTTAGCTTGCCCAGTATGAAATCTTTATTACATTTTTTTCCTTAGGTATGTGGGAAGATAAAATATAAATTTGGAAGCAAGTTTTTATTTTTACAAATCCATGAAACTTTATAGGTTGCCTAGGGGATATGAGGAGGGGGACTTACAAAACAGGTGTTTACAAATTAAGGCAACATCTTTTAGATAGCAACTTGCAGAATTTTCAAGTGTGGGTGATTTCTTTGCAAATTATGGGCTTCAGACTCAAATATTAGCTTTGGGAAAGAAAATTGTGAGAAATTTGGCATAGTGGTGCATGTACGTAATTCCAGTACTTAGGAAGTCTAGACAGGAGGATCACAGGTTCAAGGCCAGCCTCAGCTATGTAGTGAGGCCCTCTTCAACATAGTGAGATCCTGTTTCAAACTAAAGAAAAAATAGGGGTAGGGGTGTAGCCAGAAGGTAGAATGCCTCTGTATTCAATCCCCAGTGCTAGACACACACACAAAAAGTAGGACTGGGGTGCAGCGCAGAGGTAGAATGCCCTTAGGTTAGGTTCAATTCCCAGTAGCAAAACAATGTCAACAACAACAACAACAAAAGGAATTGTGATTTTATTTCCAGAAAATCTAAAACTATTTAGGTATATTTAGTAGGGGGAAGATTAAAAGGCTGAGCATTATTCTTTTAGAGTTCAAGAATAATAGAATTCTGTATGTGATATTTCTTTTGTGGAGGGCCCAAGTCACTTAAATAATTATCATGAAATTGAATGACAGAAGATTACTAATTTGTTAGTCTTTTAAATAAGAAGGGAAGGAGAATGAGTGAGAACTAAAATTTAATATTTATAGCTGATCCCACCTTCCACCCAGCTTATCAGACTTGCATATTACTGGCCCGAGGTTAGTGTCGGGGGAAGAAAGTGTCCATTAGGGAAGTTGGCAGCACACAGCTCTCCTAATTGAATGTCCATGTATTACTAACAGGGGAAAATTGAAATTGTCAGAAATGTTATAGAAATGTCAAAAACATACCAAATGATCTATACAAATTGTGAAACCCAAGTTATAGCTCAATTTATCTGGTGGTAGTCTAAAAATTATAAATTTTCCATCTAGCTAATAGAGAGATTGACTTCTGTCCCAATCACATTGTTTATACTTTATTCTTCCCTTGCAAATGTGTGTGTGTGTGTGTGTGTGTGTGTGTGTGTGTGAGAGAGAGAGAGAGAGAGAGAGAGAGAGAGAGAGAGAGAGAGACAGAGAGAGAGAGAGAGAGACAGACAGACAGACAGACAGACAGACAGACTGACAGACACTGAGGATTGAACCCAGGGGCATTCTACCTTTGAGCTACAACCTCAGCCCTATTTTCTTCTTTACTATTTTGAAACAGGGCCTTGCTAAGTTGCTGAGGTTTGCTTTGAACCTGTGATTCTCCTGTTTCAGCCTCCCAAGTACTGGGGGTTACAGGCATGAGTTACCATGCCCAGCTACCAGATTTTTATTTTTTTCATCATGCTATATCTGTAATTCTCCTAAGAGCGAATGTTCCAATTAAGCAATTGCTAATGCTACTCCTGCTATTGAGCCCTGTATGGTGTCTCATACTTCCTGTGTTGTCTACACAAATTAAGTTGTGACTCTCACAATTATCCTATGAAGTCAGTAGTTTCATGAATCTCCTCTTATAAATGAGGACTGGAGGTTAGAAAGGAATGAGCCAGGCAGCTCAGTGCAGCATCCACAGCTAAACTTCTGTTGTGCAATGTCTCTCATAGTATCCATCCCCTTACCTTCAGGGCTTTGGGAGTTCAAAAGTCCCCTCGTCACTGTGGCAAGGGCTCAGCCCTGGCCTGCTTACATAGCATGTAGTTTGCTGGCTTGTTTGGTATTACACACATCACCTTACACTTGATCCTTTACCTGGGTGTCCTGAGGAGACCCTTTAACATTTACCTATGCACTTCTCCTCCCAAGATGAACCTATAAATGTGCACAGATTATTAGTTATTAGTTAAGAAACGACTACTTTTGGGTGTTAATTTTGTTGACACAAAAATTAGCATATTTTTCTGCCATAAGGAGGGGGAGGCAGGAGGGACAGGAATATAAGTTAATGACAAAGAGTATTGTTAGCACTCAATGTCTTTCCTTTAAAAAGGACTTTGTTAATATGATACCCAGGTGCCTTGTGTTTTTCAAGTGTTCAGCTTTCAAGTGCTTATGCTTTTTCTGACTTAATCTTTTTTTTTTTTAATGGCTCTGGAATTGAATTGAGACTTGTTTATTTATTAAGTATCTAGTCACTATATAGAAGTTTAGGAGACTAATAAACAATACTCCTTTTCCCCCACTTCTGTTTGGAACTAATTGATATAGACATAGGAGTCTCATAGCTGGAGGTAAAATGTTGCTTCGTAAAAAACACAAAGTCATTTGGAGACTGTAGCTGAGGTCGGTCAAATGACTATACACCATGGTCTGTGGTTTCCTGGGCTGCCGGTGCCACTGGAGAAGAGCACGGGTGGGGACCACCTGGCTGCAGGGCCTGCTGCTGCACAGTGCAGGATGACCAGCTCCTGCAGATCCTGAAGAAGAAGGAATGAGAAGATCTAAGCATGATTAGTGTATCCTATTTAACCTGGCACTATGGAGGACCAGAGGAAGAAGGGCTAGAAAGAGGCCAAAGTGTTACTCTAGCAGAGGTCCCCCCGCATGGATACATGATGAGCAAGGAAACAAAGGTTCCCTCCAACACATTAAACTAGGTTAAAAGACATAGTTAGAAGATCATAGTCAATAAAGGAAATGTAGCATATACACACAAGGAACTTTACCCAGACTTCAAGAACAAAATTATGTCATTTGCAAGGAAATGATTGGAACTAGAGAACATTATGCTAAGTGAGATCCTCCATTTTCAGAAAGCCAAGGGTCTTATGTCTCTTCTCGTGTGTGGAAGCTAGAGAGAAAATAGGAAACATAAAGCAACTTGGGATAAATGAGGAGAGAGACCAGTAGAATAATGGAAGGGGGGAAAGGAGGATTGAGGAAGAAAATACTTCAAATACTGCTGTGTCCACATATGAAGTTGTCACTACCAATCTCACTGGCATGTACAGGGAGGGAGGGGAAGAGGGTGGATGCAAAAGAGAACACCAGGAGTGGTGGACAGGTATGTTTGTTATCACTTTGAACCTCGCTATGATGTATAATTACGGTGTGCTAATGAAAATATACGTTAAAAAGAGCTTAGTCAAATGGGAAGCCACGTACAGAAACGACAATTCTAATGTAGGGAGCTAAGTTTTATAGACAGGACGGAGAGTTAGAGTGACAGACCCCCAGAGGTAGTGACACCAGCTATCCCGTGAAGGAGGGGGAATTTGCTAGCTAGAATGAGTGCTGTGTGCGCATGTGTTAGCAGAGAAATAGCATGCGCGCAAGTTCTGAGGCTTGATGTGTTTGGAAAACAACTGTTTGGACATTATCAGTGTGTGAACTGGCAAAGGGGGGACAGAGGCCGGAGGTATGAGGCCGGAGGCAGCACAGTGGTTGACCTCCCTTCCTCTGCTCTGAGCATGGGCTGCATTCGGGGACTTAGATTTGCTCTTCATGAAGAGAACAGCAGGGGTGCAGTTGGATAGGAGGAAATAGCTTCTGATTTTCTAGAGCCCAGTCAGATAACCATGGTTGACATCAATTAATGGTAATGCCAACACAGCTAGTTAGAGGATTTTGAACGTTTCTAGCACAAAGAAATGACAAGTATCTGAGGTGATAGATATGCCAATTTCCCTGATCTGATCACTAGACACTGTATGTGTGTATTGAAATATCCAACTCTACCTCATAAGTGTGTGCAATTCTTATTTGTTAATTAGAATTTTAAGATATATTTAAAAATATTTCCTCCTTTGAATCTGTGCCCGTTGGCCTGGCCCTGCACCAGCTGGTAGAAAGGTTCTAAAAACCCCTTTTGCTTTAGCTGTACACTGACTTTATTCTTTCTTTCTTCATCTCAGCCTTATAGTCTTTGAGACTTCTTAGATCTCCAACTTGAACTTCTAAAAATATCTGATGCAATTCTAGAAAAGGTTGAAAATGGCGAGCAATTCCTAGTTTAGGAGTCTTATTAACCTTTTTCTAATTTAGGTTCAATTTTTTAAACTTATACATGGTACTCAGCTAGTTGCCATTGTCTTGATAGTCATCAGTGATCACAAACCCTGGGTCCAGATGATGTGGCTGCTGTTTGCTGCCAATGCCACATTAATGAGTTTACCAGTTAGGAGGATGCTAACATCACAGCATAGGGTGATAGCTCACTTCAGGCCCTGAGCGCGCTCACAGCATAATAGCTGGCTCTGGGAGGGCGACATCTATCAAAGTGCCTGTCAGGTGGCTTGGCGTGCTTAGCATTTTAAATTTAGACAAGCTGAATGCATTGAAGGACTTAAAAGTCCGTATTTCTTAGTTTTGCATGCCAGAAGGGCTGAAAGTGATATTTTCCACCTTGATTCATAATGCAGATTTTTTTTAAACAAGGGACTATTATTTTTGATAGTCGTTTGTATTTATATAGTGTGTATTGGTTTTTAAAACAATGTGTACATTACAAAATTAGATCATTTATGTTGAGAGCAAATCATTAAGAGAGGGCAATGTTTATATTCTCCATTTTACCAAAATGGAAACGGAGGCTTAGAAAACTTAAGTCACATTTCTTAGTTCAGTGCTATCTGATAGAAATATAATGAAAACTGCATATATATAATTGTAATTTTTTAGTTGCTATACTAAATGAAGTATAAAAGTAAAATTATTTTTAATAATACATGTTATTTAACCTACTATCTCAAGATGTTCTAATTTCTGCTTGTGAGCAATTTAAAAATTATTGAGATATTTTATATTCTGTTTTATTACTAAGCCTTCAAAAAATCTGGATTATAAAAATTTGAAGGGACACACCCAATAATCTCCATTTAGTGTGAAATACTGGTACACATGCTTTTGTATAAGGAAAACATTGCAGATGAAATTAAAATTCTATGTCTAATCCTTTTTAAGTATCTTTCCTTGCTTTAGCCCTACTATATTTAGTCCTCAGAGGCCTAAATTTCATTCCTATTGATTGTTTAGTGTGGGTGGAATAGGTGGGTGGACATTTTTATTGACTAAATGAAAGATATGTCTCTATGAGATTCATCTTTTGCTTTCCTGAAATAGCAACTCTACATTTCCAGGTAACCAAAAGGAAAAAAAAATCTCTCCTTCTCCAGACAGCTGCTGCAGAATGTTATTTCTGCAGAGGTTCAAAGATTTGAATATCTTTTTTTTTCTTCCTTGGGAGCTGAGAACACATACTGTGTGCTTGATTCTAGGTTTGATTCTAACCCATCAAAGAACCAAAAAACCCAAACCAAACTAACAAAATACTTTTGTAGAAAACCACTTTCAAGATGGGTGTGGTGGTGGATGCTTGTAATTCCAGTGCTTGGGAGGCTGAGACAGGAGGATTGCAGGTTCGAGGACAGCCTCAGCAAGTAGTAAGACTCTTATCAATCAATGAGATTGTGCTTCAAAATAAACAATAAAATAAAGCTGTTGGTGTAACTCAGAGGTAGAAGGCCTCTGGGTTCAATCCCCAATACATCACACACACACAAGAAAAAATTCTTCCAGGGAGAAAGTTTGAAATTTCCACATAAAATAAGAGCCCATTCTGTTCCAGTCCTTTCAGGCTAAGCTCTGAACTCCATTCTCTACACATTTATACAAGATGTTCCTCCTTACAATTGCCTCTCACCCCCAGAGGCCTGCTGAAACGGATGCACCAAGTACACGAGTAACCAAAGTCTTCCTTTACTGCCCCAAATGAAGAAGCTTCCTTCTCTTATTAGGTCCTTGGTCTACGAAATTAAAGAATAAAATTGACAGACTCTAGACACGTGGTATGAAGGTTTACTTTAAGCCAAGGGAAGATGGAAGACAAAAAGCTTCCCCTCACCACATGGGGAGGGGGATCCCCAAAAGAGAATAATGGTTGACATTCTTGGAAGGTGAACTTTTCCCTTCTTTGGGGGCCCTATCTGCTCTTTTGTGATTGGTCAGAATCAGGTCTTGGGACCCAGTGCCTTTTGCCCAGTTTTGATCCTTAATTTGAATCTTTGTCTTAAGGACTGGTTGGCTTGTATAATTTCCTGGTTCCACCTGTCTGCACCCCCATCCTTTCTCCTTTGGTCACTCTTAGGGCTGAAGTTTTGTACCATCTTGCGCTATTTTCCCCATATTTATTAACCTTCTTCTTTCTGTCCTTTATATAGATGGTTTCTTTTAACCTTTCCTGTTCCTAGATCCCCTACCCTGCCTCACAACTTTGCAGTCTTTCATGAAGCCACCTTTAATTCTTCTAATTAGCATTAACTTTACCTTCTGCTGGGTGCTCATAATAGTATGAAAAATAATTGCATTATTTACTATGCATATTAAGTAGAACCAAATTCAATTACTGCTTTTTTTTTTTTTTTTGGTAGATGAAAATGTTGACTTTCACATGCTCCAAACTATTATAATTAACTTATATAAATTTGAATATACACATACTCACACACATCTGTGAAGCCAAATCTGTGTCTGGTTAATTCTGAATCTCCCAGAGCATCTTGAGCATAGTAGCCCTTCAGTAATGGCTTGTTGATAGAACTGGATGAAATAAAAATGGAATACATCCTGATCTGCTGCCAGATTTCCTTCGGTAATGAAGGACTTGCTCCTCAGCTGCTGAAAGTGGCATGAACAGACACCCCTCAGGTCACAGCTCTCTGGAGAGTGTCCTGGTTGAGTTCTGCCTTGCTCTAGGGCATGCCTCTTCCTAGAAAAGCCAGCACCCTGAGGGTGTCAGTGCAGGGATACAAAGGCCTGCCATTTGCAGCCCAACTTTGCACAAGAAGCGTCATCCCACTGGCTGTGATGCTGCATGCTTGTACTTGGGAGGCCAAGACAGGAGGATCTCAGGTTCCAGGCCAACCTCGGCAATTGGAGCCCTCAGCAACCTCGCAAGACCCTGTTTCAAAATAAAAAATAAAGTAGGGCTGGGTTGTAGCTTGGAGATAGAATGCCCCTGGGTCTGATCCCCAGTATACACACACACACACACACACACACACACACACACACACACACATACACACACACACACACACACAGAGTCCTCCCAGCTTCTGAGTGTCCCCAGTGGTTAGCTGAGGTTCAGTCAATTTCCTGTCATTGTCCAGTAGCACAAGGGGGTACCTGGGGTCAGTGGGCCTTCTTGTTTTGGCTGCAGAGTGGATTTGAGGTTCTGCTTCCCCTTGGTATTTCTGTTTAGTCAGTTCCCATGTGTGCTTGGTCACCTATATATCTGATCTATAATTGCTCCAGCAAATCAGTTCAAACCAGTTATTTCTCAGATTCGGAAATTTTTCCATAGCTAATATATGAATTTGAGCTTGAGGGTATCCTGAAAATATAAACAAGATGAGGGCAAGTAGTTTTCTCTGGCCTTTGGAATTTGTTGTAAAAGACTTGAAACTCAGAGTGCTTCCATGGAGTTCTTGGGCAAATGTCTACATAGGAGCAGAATCATTCTTGGACCATTGCATGCAGACTGAGTCCTCTGGTTCCATCACTGGAGAGATTCAATCCCTGAGCTTAAAAGATTTCCCTTGATTTAATAGTTTTATTCAAGATAGTATAAAACTGACTAGAGCATTGAATAGACTGTGTTCTGTACATTCAGATAAATGCTGTATGGCATAGAGCAAGTAGTCATTGCTAACCATTCTGTGTGCAAATGCACCTGGTACAGCCAAGCTCCCTTTCTTATTCTTTTATTCTCTATGATTTTTTTTTATTTTTTATTTTTGCAGTACTGGGGATTGAACTCAGGGGCATTCTACCTCCGAGCTACACACCCAGCCCTATTTTTTATTCTTTATTTTGAAACCGGGTCTCACTAAGTTGCGGAGTGCCTCACTAGGTAGCTGAGGCTGGCCTCGAACCTGGATCCTCCAGTCTCAGCCTCCCGAATGGTGGGATTTCAAGCATGTACCACCATGCCCAGCTCTGTTCTCTATGATTTAATTTGAGTCTTTTATAATTGCCACAGAAGGCTCTCATTAGTTGTTGTTTTAAAAAACTAGCCCAACTATCTCGATTGGGCCAGCAATTCTGTAGGGAGAAATTTAAGAGAATAGCTAAGCTTATCCTAAATGGACTTGTACTACTCATTGCTGGTTTGATCATCTAGTGAGAAGAAATTGGAATGCTGAGCTCAGAAAACAGAATACACAGGCTCTTGGAATAGTTTGGAGAAATAGCATATCATTTATTTATTTATTTAGGAATTGAACCCAGAAGCATTCTACCTCTGAGTTACATACCCAGCCTCTTTTTAATTTTGAAACAGAGTCTCACTCACTTGCTGAGGCTGGCCTCAAGTCTGTGATCCTCTTGTTTCAGGCCTCCCAAGTATGGGATTGCTCTCTTTATATTGTTTTAGGTGTTACCCTTAGAATGAGACAGGAAATTAGTGTTTTCTATGTTTCTCAAAAGAGCAGGAATAGGATCTACAGTTGGAAATTTGAAGAAAACAGAGGAAATACTTTCTATGCAATGCTGTCTTGAAGTTAAGTAGACTGTTTTGCTAGGTGATGAGTCCCATCTCAGTGGAACTCCATTACAGTGTTTAAAGATAATTGAAGTATCTTCATATTTGAAATATTTTGCCTTGGATAGCACAGGGGTTGGGGTGCACTGCTGTGTTTACGGTCCTCCCTGAGCACACCTCCCATTTATGCCAGTACAGTTCTCCTCCTTATTGATGCTGAGCTCAGCCATGTGACCTGCTGTGGTCATGGGGACATTACCAAGCATGTCATAGGCAGAGGCTTGCACTGTGTCATCTCAGAACACTCCCTTTTGGAAGCCATGAGCTTCAAGATGCGAGGCTACTGGAGAGAGGCTAAGCTTCCAGTTGAAAGCAACCACAGGAGTGATTAAAGCTACACCACAGAGAGCAGATGCTGCCCAGTTGAGCTCAGGCTCATGAGAAATATTAATGCATAGTTGTAAGCCACTAAGTTGGGGTTGGTTTATTAAGGGCCAACCTCTTAATAGATAATGGAAATACTGAATAGATAATGGAAATACTGAATTACATAAGTTCCAGGATGCTCCCCAGTTCCTCTTCTTGCCAACTAATTGTAAATAGCAGGGGAAAGAACTTGAATAGATGAAAAGGCACACGGTTATCAGCCACCCTCTACGATAGCGTGGCTCATCCATTTGCCTTTGGAAAATGCACATTTAAACTATCTCTACTCAGTGTCAATCTGGTGAGTACATAAATATCTTCCACAGAAGGAACACCTTGTCCATCCTCTTGCTGACAAATCCTGATTTTCTGGCAAATAGTAGATATACTATATCTACTATTGGTATAGTATATCTATGGTATACCATTGGTTGGTATACTAGCTCCAAGTTGAGACGAGAATTCAGATTCCCAAATCTCCTCCAAATTTTCACATTTCTGGATCTCTAGCAAATGTTTAATGAAATTTAATCAACACTAATTGAGTTCCCTTCCCCCTTTTAAATGAGGTTTCCACAGTCATTTACTGAGAGAGAAAAAGAATTAGAGTACAAGTGAATGTATGTTTTAAAATAAATTTGATTTGATTTTATATTTGCCTTACAATTTAAAAAAAGCGGTTGTCTCTTTTTCCTTTTCAAGAAATTCTTGGGTTTTGTTGTTGTTGTTTCACTGAAGTTTTAAACCAGCAGTTTAAGGGGAAAGCATATATCTTTCTTGATGTGTTTGATTTACTTTGAATGTTGACAAATTCATAAAGTAGCAGCTTGATTTCAGCCTAGCCTTTAGGAAATTTTTCTTATGGTGCTGGTATATAAAACTAATCAGGGTAAAATCAAGAATCTACAGTTTCCCTTTATAATGTAAACAGCAGAGGAAATACTTTGAAAAGATGAAAAGGTATATAATTCCAAGATACTATGGTTCATTCTTTCATTTTTGGAAAATGCACGTGTGTGTGTGTGTGTGTGTGTGTGTGTGTGTGTGTGTGTGTGTGTGTATTACTGCCGGGCCTTGCTAAGTTGCCGAGGCTCTCGCTAAGTTGCCGAGGCTGGCCGCAATCCTGAAATCCTTCTGTCTCAGCCTCCCAAGTACTGAGCTTTCATGTGTGGGCCACCACACCCAGCTGGAAAATGCACACTTAGTTATCTTTTTTTTTTTGACTGTAGTGAGAAGACGTATTTACTTTTGCTGTTAATTATTTGCTTAAGACTGGGCGATTACTACTTTCCCTACCTCAGTCCATGTTTTAGGGTTAAAAATCCCGCTATGGGAATGTCTGTGCTCAGGAGACTCACGAGTTTCCTCTCAGCTGGCCTGTATCACTCTCCTCACCTCCCAGAGGGAGCAGCCATCCTCTCCAAGGAAATGTAGTCTCCAAGGAAATGCAGCACGAGGCCCAGGGGGTCTCACAGCAGTCATTGCTCTTTCTGGAAAAGCACCTCAAAACAGAGGCCTGTCTTTGAAAGTGAAGGGCACTTCACAAAATGAACTGAAAAAGTACATCCTAGTGCATCCCGCAGAGACTTCAGTGCCAGGGGAAAACTGTCGAAATGAGAAGAGGAAGCTGGCTTGTTTGTCACATTCTAGTCCAGGGCAGCAGTGTTGCTGGGCCCTGCAGCCAGCATGGGCGGCAGCAAGACACTTGAGGGGTCACTCTCAGTCAGAAGGGGTTGACTACTTGGAGGGCAGGCAGCTGGGACGTGCAGGGCTGATTCAGCACAGGAGCCTGTGGGGAGGACAGCGGCCTCAGCCTGGCTCCTCGTCTACTCTAGAGAGGAAAAACTGGGCTCGCCTCCTGTCTTCCCTGGGTTTGCAGCAGTCTTGCATTGTTTGGATATTTTTATAGCATCATTCGGGCCCATGAACAACTACATTTCCTCTAATGCTTCTGTTTTTCATAAACTCAACTCTTGCAACCAAATCAGGAACTCCACCATCTACAGCAAAGCACCATGACCCTCATTTTATTTCTTCCAACCTCTTTCCAACTGACCAAGAACTTCACCTTGCATGCTAACCCATTTCTTGAATAGGAAATGCACTTGCATGGGGCTTTGCAAGTGTGTGCTTAGGGGATAAGGAACTTAGAGGGTTAGGAGCCATTGTCAAACTGATGAAAATTTGGAGTCTCCCCAAAGAGATATCTGATTCTTGGTTGTTAAACTCCAGTTTGTCTATGTCTGAGAGGAAATGTGCTATTTTATTTTATTATCCCCAGTGTTAATTTTTTTTTTTTTTTGGAATGGCTTGCTAAGCTGCTGAGGCTATCTTGAATCTGCCGTCTTCCTGTCTTAGCCTCCCAAGTATTGAGAGAAATGTGGTATTTTAAATATACTGTTTAGCCGGGCATGGTGGCGCATGCTTGTAATCCTAGCATTTAGGAGGCTGAGACTGGAGGATCTGGGTTCAAGGCCAGCCTCAGCTACCTAGTGAGGCACTCTGCAACTTATTGGGACCCTGTTTCAAAAATAAAGAATAAAAAATAGGGCTGGGGGTATAGCTCAGAAGTAGAATTCCCCTGCGTTCAATCCCCAGTACTGCAAAAACAAAAACAAAAACAAAAACAGAAACAAAAAAACTCTCTCTATATATGTATATGTATATATATATATATATGCTGTTTAATGAGGGGGCATACTAAAAGAATATTGAAAATGGAAAAATGGAGCCGGGCGTGGTGGCGCACGCTTGTAATCCCAGCATTCGGGAGGCTGAGACCGGAGGATCCGGGTTCGCGGCCAGCCTCAGCTACCTAGTGAGGCACTCCGTAACTTAGTGAGACTCGGTTTCAAAATAAAGAATAAAAAATAGGGCTGGGAGTATAGCTCGGAGGTAGAATGCCCCTGAGTTCAATCCCCAGTACCG
>PVLC010015051.1:0-2500 GCA_004027655.1 Graphiurus murinus
AAAAAAAAAAAAAAGGGCTGGGAGCCAGGCGTGGTGGTGCACGCTTGTAATCCCAGCATTTGGGAGGCTGAGACTGGAGGATCTGGGTTCGCAGACAGCCTCAGCTACCTAGTGAGGCACTCCGCAACTTAGTGAGTCCCAGTTTCAAAATAAAGAATAAAAAATAGGGGCTGGGGTATAGCTCAATGGTAGAACACCCCTGAGTTCAATCCCCAGTATTGCAAAAAAAAAAAAAAAAAAGGGTTGGGATGTAGCTCAGAGGTAAAATGCTTCTAGGTTCAAAGGTTCAATCCTCAGTACTGCAGGGGGGAGAAAAAAATCAGCCTTCTTTTACCTAAGGAGCCAATAAATATAGTCTTACCTGGTGGTAGGAGTTGGATAAAATAGTTTCTAAGGGGTATATCCAGGTTTTATGGGAACAACAGAAAAAAAAAATGAATAGGGAGCCTTATTTTTAAATATATATATTCTATATAAATATCTATTTTTTTACATTTATATATGTTTATATATATATGTTAGCCTGGCATGGTGGCACATGCTTTTAATCCCAGTACATGGGAGGCTGAGACAAGAGGATCACAGGTTTGCAGCCAGCCTCAGCAACTTAGTGAGACCCTGTTTCCAAATAAAAAATAAGTTAGGAGCCGGGCGTGGTGGCGCACGCTTGTAATCCCAGCATTCGGGAGGCTGAAACCGGAGGATCCAGGTTCGAGGCCAGCCTCAGCTACCTAGTGAGGCACTCCACAACTTAGCGAGACCCGGTTTCAAAATAAAGAATAAAAAAAAAATAGGGCTGGGGGTGTAGCTCGGAGGTAGAATGCCCCTGAGTTCAATTCCCAGTACCACAAAAATAAATAAATAAATAAATAAATAAATAAATAAATAAATAAATAAATAAGGAGCCGGGCGTGGTGGTGCATGCTTGTAATCCCAGCATTTGGGAGGCTGAAATCGGAGGATCTGGGTTCCCTGCCAGCCTCAGCTACCTAGTGAGGCACTCCGCAACTTAGTGAGACCGTTTCAAAATAAAGAATTAAAAATAGGGCTGAGGGTATAGCTCAGTGGTAGAATGCCCCTGAGTTCAATTCCCCAGTACCACAAAAAAGTAAAAAAAATAAAGTAGGGCTGGGGATGTAGCTCAGAGGTAGAAGGGCCCTGGGTTCAATCTCCAGTACCACAAAAATAAACAAACAAGAAATCTACTAACTATCTCAACTCTATGCAGAGACCCCAGAATCCAACAATAGTGTGTATACGTCCTTCATGAAATCTCATCGCTGCTATGACCTGATTCCCACGAGCTCCAAATTGGTTGTATTTGATACTTCCCTACAGGTAGGTGGAATCCTTTTTTTTCTCTTTCCCCTTCCTTGAAGCCTCTAGTTCAACACCTCACATCGTATCTCATCCCATGGATGACAGCCTTGTCCTTCTATGGAGTTAGTCTCATGTTTTCCCCAAAATGCCAACTCTTTTCTTACAGTTCTTCACCCTGCGAATTTCCTTTTATGATTATTACTTTGTTGGCTACAGGTAAAGAAAGCTTTCTTTGCGTTGGTGACTAATGGTGTACGTGCTGCCCCTCTGTGGGATAGTAAGAAGCAAAGTTTTGTGGGTAAGCAAAAGTTTCTGGAACATGGTATTAATGGCACCTTGTGCAGGCCAGGGAGAGAAGCTTTGGACAGTGCTGAGCACTCTTGTTTTGGCCTCTTAGGTATGCTGACCATCACAGATTTCATCAATATCTTGCACCGCTACTATAAGTCAGCCTTGGTAAGGACCCTTAGTCCAAAGATGAAAACCACTTTCCCTGCCTAAAGTCCCTCATTGCTATTTATCTTTCTTCCCAGAATGCCATAAGGGTTTAATGAAGCAGGGAGATTAAGTCTCAAATTTTGTTGTTTCTGTTTCCAGGTACAGATCTATGAGCTAGAAGAACACAAGATAGAAACTTGGAGAGGTGAGCCGGGCGTGGTGGCGCATGCTTGTAATCCCAGCATTCGGGAGGCTGAGACTGGAGGATCCGGGTTCGTGGCCAGCCTCAGCTACCTAGTGAGGCACTCCACAACTTAGTGAGAGCCGGTTTCAAAATAAAGAATAAAAAACAGGGCTAGGGGTATAGCTCGGAGGTAGAATGCCCCTGAGTTCAATCCCCAGTACTGCAAAAAAAAAAAAAAAAAAAAAAAAGAAACTTGGAGAGGTACATGGAGAATTGGGAGTTGTACAAGGATGGAGGGATGGAGGGCTTCCTGGGAAACACTTTTCCACTGCAGTATTTTGTGAACTGTCCTTTTTCCTTTCAGAGGTGTACCTACAGGACTCCTTTAAACCACTTGTCTGCATTTCTCCTAATGCCAGGTGAGTTCTAGCTATCCACAGAAAGGTGAACAGCCTTGCCATAAGCATAGCTAAAATCCTAAGCACCCAAACATCCAGGGAAAGGGCAAAAGAAAGAAAAGATACTTCTCCAAACACACACATACATATTTTCTTTAAG
>PVLC010015051.1:7500-38060 GCA_004027655.1 Graphiurus murinus
TACAATTTTGCATTCAAACCAGGAGCAGTTCCTTGGCCCTCCTTCCACTAGACCCAGCCATACCAGGCTTCATGATGGAACACAGAAAAGCATCAAGGCAAGCGTCAGAGCTCAGCTTTCAGTGCTGCATGGCTATGCCCCTGCTTCTGTATTCACCTCTTCACAGCTCTCAGCACATTCCTAAACTCGGGGGAGGGAGACTTCTAAGTTATTAGAATTTTAGAGTATGTTTATGTGTGTGGGGGTGGGTCCATGGTAGAAAGGATAGATGTCTCATTATGTCACATTCCTTCATGAAGGAAGATTTGTCTAGGGAGGAGGCAAAGGCTTTAAAAAGGTCAGACTCAAGGGATCCAGGGTAGAAGGAAGCACCTTCAAGCAGAGGCCTCAGTACAGCTGGTAGGTGCAGGGAATCAAAGGGGGGAGGGGTGGACCGATTAGAGGATGTTTGGGTTCTTTCTAAAGGTCCCTGTTAAAGAACAGAAGGCCTAGGTGTGCTGGGCGTAGTGGCACATGCCTGTAATCCCAGTAATTGGGAGGCCAAGATAGGAGGATCACAGATTCGAAGACAGACTCAGAAAGTCAGTGAGGCTCGAATCAAGTTAGTGAGATACTGTCTCCAAATATAAAATAAAATAGGGCTGGGGCTGTAGCTCAGTGGTAGAATGCCCCTGGGTTCAATCTGCAGTACCACAATAAAGAAATAAATAAGAAGGCCTGGCTTTTGTGCTGCTGCTCTGTAGATCCTATCTCTGTCCCACAAGAACCCCTCTAGCCTCCATCCTCTTGAAAGGTTTGTACCCAAATGGCTCTATGTGCTTTTATGGGGAAAAAAAAAATGAGATCTCTTGCTTCTCTCTATTTCTCTCTAAAACCTAACCAGTCAGTCTGAGAGTCAGAGGACAGAGCTGAGGAAAGGACAAGGGATGAAATTTGGGCACCTCACAGGCTTCTATTCTTACCTGTTCCTCTCAGGAGAGGCTAATTGTCCCCTATTTCTGAGGAACCGATGACATACACACTCTTCCCCTCCCTGCACCCCTCTCTTCCACTGGAGCTGCTGCCATGGTTGCCAGGCATGGTTGCTAAGTCTTTGCATGGAAGGGTTGGCGTGGGCTGTACTGCCACTAACATTACCATGGTGAATCAGGGGACACCTGGTAAAGGCTTAGGGGGAGGGATCATGTGGATGTAAGCAACAATCTCCTAGGACAGAATGAGCCCAAAAGGTGAGAACCACTTCAGACAAGGGCTGAGTAACTATATATACATCCTGGTAGCAGTGATGGGGAGCCCTGCACTGGGAACTACAGGCCACTTCTATCATTGCAGTTGCTAGAGGGATTTGTTTTGCCAAGGGAGCTCACCATTCTTCTCCGCCCCCTCAGTAAGAGTGCAAGTGCATAAGCACTCTCCTCCATTCTCCATAAGGCTAGACAGTGCTGTGTGGGTACAGAACGGTGTAACCCCCAAATCCTGGCTTCTGGACTAGGGGAAAGAGCTTGCTGCTAGGAATGGTGGGGCTCCATGGGTATCCAAGGACAAATAGCTAGAATGAGAGTGGTGGAGCAGCCTAGGTGGCCAAGACAGCCCACAGCCAGCTGTACCAGCAGCCCTAAGCTTCAACACTGAAAAGGTGAGGAGATAAGGGTGTAAGGGTCACCCTTTTTGAGCTTGGGGGAGCAGCTCTCCCCTAGAGTCTCATAAAAGCTTCCTGAAAGCCACCGCCTCCTCTCACCACTGCTTGGGAGCTGGTTACTCATCTCATCCCTGCACCCGAATGCCACTGCCGCTAAAAATAGCCCCCCCAGCCGCGGCCCAGCCCCTCCTGCACCCCAGCCCCATGGAAACCAGCAGAATGACAGGCAGAGACCTTGAGTTCTATTCTCACCACTCCCCGCCAAGGGAAACAAGTCCAAGGCAGCAAGTCAGGGGTAGAACCCTGGTGGTCAGCAACTCGACAAGCAGGAGAGTAAAGGGTTAAAACGGCAGGAAGGTTGAAGAAATGGGAACAGGGGAGGGGGCACTGTCAGCCTGACAAGAATTTGAAGTTCCTCCCCCGCCCACTCGAGCAGGTCCCATCAGGCTTGGAGGACAAGAGCAGTGGGAAGGGGCGTCCAATCCCAGGCCCCAGGGGGCGGCCGTGTACATGGGGGAGGTAGCAGCGCGGAGCCGTCCGCGCTGTGTCACATGCGCGCGCGCACACACACAGACAGGCACACACACGTGTGCCTGGGTATATATAGTTCCCAGCCCCTGGGCCCGCCGCTCTGCAGTGGGCGCCGGCTCCCTGGGCTAGGAGGGGGCTCCCGGGGCGGGTGGGAGGGTGGGGGGCCGGGGTGGGGTGGGGCAGGATGCTGGATGGCCCGCTCTTCTCCGAGGGGCCCGACAGCCCCCGGGAGCTCCAGGATGAGGAGTCTGGCAGCTGCCTCTGGGTGCAGAAGTCCAAGCTGTTGGTGATCGAAGTGAAGACTATTTCCTGTCATTATAGTCGCCGCACGCCTTCTCAACAGTCCATGGACTTCCAGACCAGCCACTGGGCTCGCGGGCCCCAGAGTCGCACGTGAGTGAAAGAGGGGTGAGGGGAAGCAAGTAGTGGGGTCCAGACCTCCCCGCAGGCATCGACGAGCACCGCTGGTCCCAGGTCTCTTTCCCGCGCCTCCCTCCCCCATCCCTCGAGGGCTGGAGCCTGATTCACTCAGCGTTGTTGGGGGGGAGGGGCAGGAGTGGGCGTGAGAAAGGGCAAGAGGTGAGATGGGGCAGGTGCTGTTAAAGTATGCATGGGAAGATGACGTGGAGTCCCACTTCGACTTCAGCCCTAGCATACACGTACGTGCACACGCGCACACACTCACACAGGCCCCTTCAGGTGGCTGCCCCAAGTGGTCTCCAGGGCTCCCAGCTCCCCGGGCCTCCGCTCCCTTCCCCCACAAACTGCTCACCTGGGTTCCTGCTCATTGTCCCAGGTGTAGGCCGCGCCCGGGATCCCCTGAGCCGCCGCCCCGCCGACCCTGGGCCTCCAGGGTGCTGCAGGAGGCGACCAACTGGCGGGCGGGGCCCCCGGCCGAGGTCCGAGCCCGGGAGCAAGAAAAAAGGAAAGCCGCGTCGCAGGAGCGGGAGGCCAAGGAGACCGAGCGAAAAAGGCGCAAGGCTGGTGGGGCCCGACGGAGCCCGGTGGGTCCGCCCCGCCCGGAGCCCCGGAACGCCCCTCGAGCGGCCCAACCGTCAGGGCTCCCGGTGCTGTCTCGACCCGGGCGACTCGGGCAGGTGGGGCGAGCGCCGCGTCCATCCACGCAACCGCAGAGCGACCCAGGGGCGGCGTGGGTGGGGCCCTGGGGAGGTCGGAGGCCAGGGCCGCCCAGCTACGAGGCTCACCTGCTGCTGAGAGGCACCGCAGGGACTGCCCCGCGACGCCGCTGGGACCGGCCGCCGCCCTACGTGGCTCCACCTTCTTACGAAGGCCCCCACAGGACCTTGGGGACTAAGAAAGGCCCCGAGCTCTCCCAGGCGCCCGCCTTAGCAGCACCAGCTCCAACTCCGGCCAGGACAGAGGGAGGGCGCACAAAGAAGAGGCTGGATCCTCGGATCTACCGGGACGTGCTCGGGGCTTGGGGTCTCCGACAGGGGCGGGGTCTCTTAGGGGGATCTCCTGGCTGTGGAGCGGCCCGAGCAAGGCCGGAGGCCGGCAAGGGGGCCTCGGATAAAAGCTTGGGCCTAGCTGCTGCTGGTCTGAACAGTGGTAGCGACGGCCTTTCCCCAGCCAAAGCTACTACTGGTAGCCCAGGCACAGAGACAGCTCCTGCAGGGTCGGTGTCTGACAGTCCCAGCCCCCCGCGTCCTGCTCCCCGGTCTAGGCACCAGCTCAAGAGCTCGAGGGAAGGGAAAGAAGGAAGAGAACACATCTGCCTGCCCAAATGTTGGATTCCCTCCCCTAAAAAGCAGCCTCCCCGGCATAGCCAGACCCTCCCCAGACCCTGGGCTCCAGGAGGTACAGGATGGAGGGAGTCCCTGGGTCATAGAGAGGGGACGGGACCCGAGACCCTGGAGGGTTGGAAGGCGACCCGCCGCGCCCACACCCTGCCCCGAAGCTCTCGGGGCCCGGCTCGTGGAGAAGGTGTCTTTGTCATTGACGCCACGTGCGTTGTGATACGGTCCCAGTATGTTCCGACCCCTCGAACCCAGCAGGTGCAGCTTTTGCCCTCTGGGGAGCCGCGCGTTATGGGGGATGCCCCGAGGCAACCCAAGCCGGGTAAGGAAGAGAGCGAGGGGTCCGCGGTTTCCCCCTCCGCTTGCCAGAAGCCGCTGTTGAGCAGTCGCCTTTTACACCAGCTGGGCGGGGGGCGCGGGTGCGACGCTGAGGACCGCAAACCCGGGGACTCCTCGCCGGAGGAGCGCGCCTCCCGCGTACCGGGGCTCCGGGTCAGCGAAGTCAACCGACAGGACGCCCCCACGCAGCCAGGGAGCCCAGAGCACCCAGTCTTAGGCCCCGCGGCTCCCAGAGGGGCCGGCTGCGCCCTGGGATCGGAAGTGGCAGCGGCTCCGCGGCGCGCGGGCGGGGCCTGGGCGCGGACCCCGGGGCCCTACGCCGGGGCCCTGCGGGAAGCCGTGTCGCGCATCCGCCGCCACACCGCCCCAGACTCGGACTCGGACGAAGCTGAGGAGCTCAGCGTCCAGAGCGGCTCCTCTGACGGAAGCGACACCGAAGCCCGGGGCGCCTCCTGGCGGAATGAGAGGACCCTGCCCGTGGTTGGGAACACCCGGCCACGGGAAGGCGGGAAGACAGCCGAGCTGAGCGACAATATCCGAGAGATTCTAGATGTCATTAGCCAAACTGAGCAGACCCTCTTCGGGGCGAGGGACCCCAAAGGGACCCCGCAGGGAAATAGGGAGAGGCAGTGAGGGGCCCCTTCTTGTATTTGTGTCCTCTGACCCATCCATCATTGGGCCCGCCGATTTTTTTTTTCCTTCCTTTGCTTCTCTTTGCCTTGTTTCTTTACCCGTACCCATTCCCATACTTGAAGTAGAAATGAAAGGAAAGGGAGCATGTGCCATTTGTGGTTGTTTCCAGGGAGGTGAGGGTGAGCAGTAGATGTAATGCCTGCTGCATTCAGGACACACCATGAGGTCTTCAGCAGGGGCGCTTCACAAGGTGTGGAGTTGAAGTGAGAGACCTAGCCCGGCAGGCAGGCAGGGATGGTGGGCAGGAGGGCAGGGTCTGGGCAGGGGGAGAAAGTCATGTAGAGGCTTTAGACCTAGAGACAGAGTGGCCAGGTAACCAAGGGGTTCTTAGTAGAGAAATGGGTTCAGAAGCAACCAGCAAAGCTGGCTGGAAGACGGCTTGTCTCTTAGTCACAGGTCTTGGGTTTCAATCCCAACTCTGCCATCTGCTTGCCAGTTGGCCTTAGGCATCCTGGGTACCTGGTATGTAAAATGAGGAAGTTCTATGTTCCCTCCTTCCATCTCTGGAATTTTGAGGTCTTTGGGGAGGCCTGTATCTCATTTCCCCTCAACAAGCCAGGAAAGAGCGTTGGGAATAGGTAAACAGAATCTGAGTGTTCCTCAGCCTCCTTATCACCTGTACTCACCCTCAATTCAGGAGATGGTTTGGGATTTGCAGAAAAGTTGGGTGCACAGGGGCTCCTATCCCAGTCTCCCAGGTTAAGGTGAGGGCTCCCAAGGCAGGGCAGGATAATGGTCCCGTTACTGTCCCTGGCCTGTGGTGGTCCGAGCTGGGGAGGGAAGGCTGCCAATGAATCAGCTTGGGACCTCTTTAGGCCTTTCCCTTTGCCTCCATCCCCACGTCCCTTAGTGATGCTCTGAAGCATTACTAAGTTTCTCAGCCAGGTAGTATCGCCCACCTGATAAAACCCTAGGAAGTCTCTACATCTCTGCCTCTGTCAGAAACCCGCCAGGCTAGGAAGAACGAGGCTGGTCTCAAGGTGTGGGTGTGGGTGTGATACTCGCTGTAGCCACTATGGGGCGCGCGCAGGTCGCGGATTTTCTTGGTTGCTAGTTTCCTGAGTCCCCCCCACCCACCAACCACCCCAGCTCCGCGGGTTAATCCGATCCCTAGCTACTACGCGCCAGTCGCCTTGCCGCCTCCAGCAGAGCAGAGCGAAGCCGGGAGCAGGCCTCCGGCCTCCCAGACCTCTGGAGCGCGCTGAGTCCCTGTTTGTATTCATCGACTCCAACCAGCTTGGGATTCAGACCCTGACATCTTTTTTTTTTTTTTTTTCCTCACTGATCCTGGACACCTCCTGTCTCTGCCATTTACTAGCCATGTGAGCTTGGGCAAATCACATCACCTCCCTGAGCCTCAGTTTCCTCATCTGTCAAATGGGGGTTTATAAACACCTACCTCGCAGGGTTGTTGTGAGGACTTAATGCGGTAATGTATGTAAAGCGCCTTGCACAGTGCCTGGCACACAGTAGGCGCTCAATAAATCTAAGCTTCCCTTTGTCCAGCTCTGGCGTCATTCTTTCGCTGACCCTTTCCCCCACAGCGTCCCTCCCCCAGGGCTCCGCTCCTTCCCGCTCGGCGTGGGGGTGGGGAGTGGGATCAGGGGACTCCTTTCTTCGGTGGAAACGCCTGGCCCACCCATCTCCCCAGGCCGGGACTCTCCCTCGCCCCCCGCCCCACCCTGCCGGCTCTTCCCACCGCCCCGCACACTCCCCCCTCCCCCCATTCCGGGCAAGGGCTGAGTCAGCCGGGGTAAATTTAGCCGCCGGCCGGGCAGGCGCGGGGGCTTCACCCAGACTCAGTCGCCCGAGTCCTGGCCAGGCCCCAGCCCCAGCCCCGCCTCTGTCCCCGCTCCCACCGAGCCGGCCAACCTCAGCTCCCGCTCAGCGTTCAGGTCCGAGCCTGGCTCTCAACCCACTTACGGTTTTAGTCTCCAATTAGGTCGACGTCACTTCTTGCCCTCACGCAAAGACTCTGGGCAGGACGCGGAGGGGGCAGGGCTGCCGGGAGGCCGCCCAAGCCAAGATGCTGGCCTTAGTTCCCAGGAGGAGGGTCTCTTTAGGTTTCTGAACCCGTGGGGAGAGCACCAGTCCTAGCTTCCCAGGAAGGTCCACCCCAGGGCCTGCGGGATTTCAAGTAGTCCTGGAGGAGAGGGGAGTGAAGGAAGCCAGGGTCACCTTGGGTAGAGATCAAAGGTTCCTGCCCGTTCTACCATCTGCTCAGTGTTTACTGAGCGCCTACTAGGAGCAAATCATCCTGCTAGGCTTCAGGATAGAGATGCGAGGCCTGCCCGATGGGGCAAACATGCAAACAGAAAGCTTAGTACTGAGCAGTGTGTGTCAAGTACTGTAAGCAGTCAAACAAGGGAAGTTGTAATTTTTTTTTTGAGGTACTGGGGATTGAACCCAGGGGCATTCTACCTCTGAACTACACCCCCAGCCCTATTTTATATTCTTTATTTTGAAACAGGGTCTCACTGAGTTGCAGAGAGCCTCACTAAGTAGCTGGCTGAAAACCCAGATCCTCTGGTCTCAGCCTCCCAAGTACCAGTGTGCACCAAGATGCCTGGCTGGGAGATTGTAATTTTATAAGATCCGGGAAGGCTCTGTGGAAGAGGTGCCATCTGAGAGAAAATCTGGTGACAGGGCATTTTAAGTAGAGAAAGCAAACTGGTCTTGGTGGTACCTACCTGTAAGTGTGTGGCCTGTAATACCAGCTATTCCAGAGGCTAAAGCAGGAGAATCACCTGAGCCCCGGGCAACAGAGGGAGACCTGATCTCAAAATACAAAATAAGTAGAAGGAACAAAGTAGCAAAAACAGAAGTGTGGATGCAGGGAACAGGGTATTTAGAAAGTCAAGCAGTGATTTAGTGTGTCTCCCATTGAGAGGATAGTTGAGGAAGTTGTGGGGTCAGGAAGGAGTCAGAACTGAGGCTGATTGTGTAAACCTGGTACGTTGGATCCTCGGACTTGGAAAAAGGACGAGCTTCAGGCTAGGAAGGAAATTAAGGAAGACCAGGGCAGTCTTGAGAACAGCTGCTTGGATTTTGTAACAACCCAGGGGTTCCAGGGCCCTGAGGTTGGAACAGGTGAGCTACATGGATGACTGGGCCTGTGGGTAGACTCCACTATGGTGCCTGAGCCCCTTTGAGGACAGACAAACACACAGAAGCCCAGTTTCTTAGAGCGCACTCACATGGCCACCATGACTGAGGTAGTGTTATGTTTAAAACATGGACTCTGGTAGCCTGTGTTTAAACCTTAAGTCTACCTCATTCTGTGTGACCTTAGGAAAGTTAATCACGTTCTCTGTGCCTCAGTGTCCTCAGTTCCAAAAAGGGGGCGGGGATAGAAAAAGTGCTTTTCTCTAGTCGGGCATGGTGGCACACGCTTGTAATTCCAGCATTTGGGAGGCTGAGATTGGAGGATCCGGGTTCTCAGCCAGCCTCAGCTACCCAGTGAGGCAATCCGCAACTTAGTGAGATCCTGTTTCAAAATAGAGAATAAAAAATAGGGCTGGGGGTATAGCTTGGAGGTAGAATGTCCCTGAGTTCAATCCCCAGTACCGAAAAAAAAAAAAAAAGAAAAGAAAAGAAAAAGAGGTATAAAAGTGCTTTTCTCATAGGGTTGTTGGGAAGATTAAATGATTCAACATGCAAAGTATGTATACGAATACCTGGTAGCTAGAGGTATATGAGTATTAGCTCTGGTTATTATTTCTCTATAGGGCTATTTCATTAGTGATGGAGTGTAGAAACAGGAGGATGGAGAACAGGGGGGTAGAGGTAGAAGAGGAGGAGAAGCAGCAGAGGTCGCATCAAGCAGAGCCGGGGCACAGGTGCACACAGCCCCTTGGATGGGCGAGTGGGTTTGCAGAAGAGCTCAGTGGACGCAGGGCTCCTATCCCAGGCTCCCAGGTTTAGGTGAGTGCTCCCATGTGGGTGGTCAGGGTGTCAGAGCCACAGGTCATTTCTCCAAGAACTTTCTCCATCTTTGCCTCTGGGTGAAGTCAGCACCAGCTGCCAGAATTCTGGAGAGAAAGGGAGAGAGAGAGAAGGGGAGGAGCGATTGCAGGTCTGGGGCTGGCTACTGGTAAGCCATATCTCAGGCTGGCCCTGCAGGACCCTGTGGGTGGGAAGCTGGAGGCTCCCTGCTGTGAAAATGACTTCTAAATCTGGCTGTGTCTGCCAGCCGGCCAGCCTGGCCTGTGAGGCCCCAACCACCCCCTACTGTGGGGCAGCCTCATTGGTCAGGAGTGGCGACAGCAGATGCAGGACATGGTCAGTGCAGGGCAGCAGACCTTAGGTTAGTGCAGGACCCTTTGACTCTCCAAATGTCCACGTGCTTCCCAGGGAAGACTTTTCTGCCCCAGTTAATATGGTGTTAAAGGAGCCAAGAGCCTTCTCCCTCTTTCAGACTCAGGAGAGCCCTGAAACTTCTCAAGATCAGCCACAAATGGGCAAAGGACACCAAGAACCAGGCCATAACTCTGAGCATCAGGGTCTGGAGTGTGTGTGTGTGTGTGTGTGTGTGTGTGTGTGTGTGTGTGAGAGAGAGAGAGAGAGAGAGAGAGAGAGAGAGAGAGAGAGAGAGAGAGAGAGAGACCAGGAGAGATGATAGCTGAACACAAGGAGATGGAAAGTGTGCAGTGTGTCTATGAGGAACAGTGTCCGTGTTCACTCAAGTTTCATTTGTTCACTTGCCCATCAAACATGTATGCAGCTGGGTGTATTGGCACATGCCTGTGGTCTCAGCCACTCAGAAGGCTGAGGCAGGAGGATGGAAGGTTAGAGGCCAGACATAGCAATTTAGCATGACCTTGTCTCAAAATAAAAAATAAGCCAGAGTCAGGTGTGGTGACCCATGTCTGGAATCCCAGTACTTGAGAGACTGAGATAGGAGGATCACAGGTTTGAAACCAGCCTTAGTAATTTAGTAAGACTCTCAGCAACCTGGAGACTTTGTTTAAAAACAAACAATAAAATAAAAAGACTGGGGATATGGCTTAGATATAGGAATACCCCTGGGCTCAATCCCCAGTGCCTAATTAAATAAATGGGCTGGCGTGTAGCTCAGTGGTAGTGCCCCCCTGGGTTCAATCCCCAGTACCACACAAATAAATAAATAAAAAGAACTGGGAGTGGTAGCACATGTTTGTAATTCCAGTACTTGGGAGGCTGAGACAGGAGGATCGCACGCACACACACACACACACACACACACACACACACAGATGCCAGGGACACAGAAGAGACTCAGGCACATGGTCTACTTTCAGGGAGCCCACATTCTAGGGTATGTTTGAGGAAATCCACATAAGCAGCATGATATGTCTTCATGAAGGTATTCCTGAGGGGACAGGAAAGCATGACAAAAGGAGCAGCTCCCAGAGTAGGACCTGGAGGGAGTGAGGCTATATCTTGGCTTCTGGGAGACAAGTTGCAGAGCCTGCATATGTTAGTGAAGGCAGAGGCACCAGGTAGGGTGGGCTCCCTTCGTTGAACCCCAAAGTACGGCATAGCTTTCCCTGAGTCTTTTTGTGGACGGATATTCTACCTACGCACCCACTCATGATCCATCTCTCTATGCTTCCCTCATCCTCTGCCCACCCACCCCGCTCATCCATCACCCATGTGGACATCCTTGCATACCCACCTCCCATGCCTCATTATTCATCCCTGCACATCCACCCATCCATCTATTCGTAATTTAATGAGGGCATCTGTTGTGCTGACTCAGTGCTGCAAAGGATACCAACATGAAGAAAACACGGAGCCAGTGTCCTCCGGAGCTGGAAGCCTAGTGGATAGGGGCAAGTAACATATGATAACCAGCAACAGGATGGCCAGTACGAGCTGCCAGGGGAAGCTCCACCAGCACAGTGCTTCGGGACAGAGGAGTCTTCATGGAGGAAGGGGCATTTGGGACAGATTTCAACAGGGTGTGGGAAAGCACATGGCTTCAGTGGGGAACAGAAGCACTAGGAAATGCAGAAGTGGAGAGGGATGGGCTTCTGGGGAGGTGCGTGGGAGCCAAACCATTTAACTGATTTTTGAAAGCAAGGATAAAACAGTTGACCTTTATTAACCTTGCGCAGTGGCAGGTGCCTGTAGTTCCAGCTGGAGAATCACTTGAGCCTAGGAGTTCCAGGACAGCCTGGCCAACATAGTGAGATCCTGTCTCAAAACAAGCAACAAAACAAAAACCTTTCAGCTTTAGTGAGAGGAAGTAATGGAGAGGTGAGGGATGGGTTTTGAGCTGGGAATGTTCTAGTGTCTTCTCAACACCAATATGATTTTTCCTGACACTTGATTATGACCCTTTTGGGGTTTTTGTTTTGTTTTTGGTACTGGAGGTTAAACACAGAAGTGTTCCATCTCTGTGTTATATCCCCAGGCCTTTTTTTTTTTTTTTTGCAGTACCAGGGATTGAACCCAGGGGCTTTTGACCTCCGAGCTACATCCCCAGCCCTATTTTTTATTCTTTATTTTTGAAACAGGATCTCACTAAGTTGCGGAGGGCCTAAGTAGCTGAGGCTGGCCACGAACCTGTGATCCTCCTGTCTCAACCTCCCAAGTACTGGGATTATAAGTGTGCACCACCATGCCCAGCTTTTTTTCCCCCTTTAAACAAGGTCTTGCTCAGTTGCTGAGGGTCTCACTAAGTTGTTGAGGCTGTCTTCAAACCTGTGATCCTCCTGTTTCAGCCTCCCAAGTATAGGACTTCAGGTTTGTGCCACCACTCCGGCTTCTTTTGGTCTTTTTTTTTTTTTTTTTTCGCAGTACTGGGGATTGAACCCAGGGGCATTCTACCTCCGGGTTACACCCTCAGTCCTATTTTTTATTCTTTATTTTGAAACGGAGTCTCACTAGGTTTCGGAGGGCCTCACTAAGCAGCTAAGGCTGGCCCCGAACCCAGATCCTCCAGTCTCAGCCTCTCAAATGCTGGGATTACAAGCGTGCGCCACCACACCCGGCTTCTTTTGGTTTTAATACTTTATGGAATCCCCTGCTAGACCAGATCTACTCAAAGGTGAGGCCTTTGATTTAGCTCTGTATCCCCTCCAAGCCTGGCACAGAGCAGGTACTCAGATAATACTGGCATAAGGAAGAAACAAATGATAAAAAAACTGCCCACAGGAACACTGGCATAATAACTTAGTGACAGACAGCTAGAAGGAGGGATGGCTTCTGCCTAATGTGATCCCCTCACTCCTGAGAGATGACTGCCTTCTTTGCTAGGGTCTCTCCAGGAGTTTTCCCAAGAGGCCCCACAAGGTGGCGCTGTTCCTACCATCGCTCCAAGTTTTGCCAGGGTCCCTAGCGTTTCAGCCCCTGAAGTGCCCAGCCAAGAACTGTCCAGCAAGTCCTGTGAGAACGAAGAGCCCCAGTGCAAACAAGAGGAGAGCTGACAGATCCCACCTCACTCTAAGTACAGGCTTCATCGATCCAACCATTCATTTGATTGTGCCAGGCTCAATGTTAGAGTCATATAAAAGCAACAGAAACCAAAACACAGTTCTTACCTCAAGGACCTCACAGTCTGGTCCTGCCCAAATCTTCCCTTCTTGTCTCTCTCTTGTGTACACATACACACACACACACACACACACACACACACACACACACCCCTGTTCCCCAGGGCCAATCTCTTTGACCTACTCTTTGGTGCTTTTTGGCACTGGTCACATGTCCAAATCCAAATTTCTCCCCGGGGTTGCTGCATGGCCGCATTAGTGCTGGCACCTGGGAATGCTGTGACCGTTGAATGTTCCTTTCCTGTACGCTTCCTCTTGCCCTTTCCCTTAGCTCCCTGACATACCCTTCCCTGGCATGCTTTCCCCGTTATGTGTACAGCAGCTCTGCCAGGTCTGGTAGCTTGAGGGACCTCTGTGAAGTAGGTTTGGTGTAGGGTTAGGGCCTCCTAAGACCCCAGAGCTCTGGAGGCTACAGGGACATGAAGGTGTATCCACAGGAGGTTCCTTTGAGATCCTAGCACCAATTACCCAGAAATGAGGAGTTGGAGAGTCAAAAAGTCCGAAGATGTCAGAATCATGTCCCTCTGTGGCCCGAGGGCTTGACCACCAAACCTGTCTCTTGACCTGCTTTAGGAAGACCAAGCTTCTCGTCGTTGGACACAACTCCATTGTGGTGGTGGCTGCCCGAGACTCTGGTTGAAGGTGGAGCATTCTGGGACATTGTCCACTTTCCCAATATGCTCAGGGCCCATCTCAGCCCTTGGCGGGTTTGGAAAGGGAAGGGAGGGAGGGTTGGTGCCGAGAGAGTGGGAGCCAGGCCCATCGAGGTCCCGGGAGTGAATGCTGCATTGTTGGCCAGGCCAGAGTCACAGATAATTACCTCAATTAGTGACAATGGGAGAGTAATAAATACAGGCTTAGTGTCTCCTACCCCACCAGGGCTCCGAAGATTAATCCAGGCTGACGGGCGGGCCCTGAAAGGCGTGATGGACAATTCATTAAACTCCCCAAATGCCGCACAACCTGGGCGTGAAGGCTGAGTTAGCCCCCCGGGGACCGTGCCTTTGTCCCAATTGTGTGTCTCCGCCACAGCAGAGCCGAGCAGCCCCCAGAGAGTGGGGAGGTGAGTGGGGCTCCCCCAGCCAGGCCAGGCGGCGGGGGGATTAGGCCTCAGTCCGGCCCTGGTTGCCCTGGCACACTGGCCCGGCCTGGCTGGAATGTCCGTGGGGGGGAGCAGGCCGAGCGAAGGGGCGGGGCCGACAAGGTGGGGTAAGGGGGGCACACAAAACCAGGGGCAGGAGGAGTTAATTAGACGCCAGCGGAGGAGAGCGAGGGGCCACAATAGGGCTGAGGGGCCGCCAGGGACAGCCCCTTCACTTCCGAGGATTAATAGGATGGAGGGAAAAGGGAGGGGTTCGGCCCTGGGGGAGGAGAGCTGGAAGCTTTACCGGGTGGCACTGCCCCCTCCCTTGCCCAGGAAGGCAGGAGACTCTGCTAACCTGGTCAGGTATCAGCATCCCACAGAATAGCTCTCTTCCTCACATGGAACCTACCCAAGGAGGATGAGCGGGCAGGGAGAGGGCACCTCCTTGTTTGTCGGGAAGTAGTGGAGGCAGGCATGTTTAGGGGCCTTGTCCTCAGCCCCTCTTGCCCAGCACCCCCTCACATAACCTGCTTTTCGGCAGATGCAGCAGCCTAAAGCTTTACCTTTCCCAAGAAGACTGCCAGGTTAGAGCCTGGACCTCCTGGAGGTGGATCTGGAGCTGATGAGCACATAGGAGTAGAGGTGGCTACACGCCGCCCAGCCCCAGCATTTGCTCATGCATGCAGGTGTGCCAGTTCACTAGGCCCGGCCTTTGGCAGACCCTCAGGAAAGGCCTGTTGACCGAATGAATGGATTTCTATTTGGCTGACAGTAAATGGGTGCGAGGAAGAGAAGTGGCACTGGGCTGCGCTGTGACACAGAGTGGTTGGCTCTGGGCTCTTTCATTCTGAGTTTCCAGCCATGGCCAGGTAAGGTAGAGACCCCATCTCTGAGGAGATGAGCAAATGTCCAGGGGAAATGGAGTAGAATGGCAGTGGTTCCTTCACCTGGAAAAGTTTAAAAAAAAAAAAAAAAAAAAAAAAGAGGCTGCTGGAAGCCCCATTTCCTCCTGGGTCTCAGGGAACAGGGCAGCCCTGGCTCCTCCTGAGAAGCCACCCCACCCCACCCCCCTCCCAGGGGATGACAGGGGAGCGAGTTGGCGGCAGTTCCCTGGGCATATTTATAACCTGCTGCTCGCTCACCAGCGGCTGCTTTTAGCCCAGACGGGGGAGGGGGCAGGAGGGTGGTCTGTCTCATGCTGGGCGCCCTGGCTGGGTGTGGAAAGAGTGAGTAAGGGTGAGTGGTGGGCAGCTCTGCATGGATATTCCTGCTCACACCACAGCCAAACAGCTTATTTTCTCCTCATTTTGTTATTTTTCTCTCTCTGGCCTGGAGAAGAGAACTAAGCCAGCCTGGGGCGGGTGGGGGGACCCTCGGGTATTTGCAGCCCCGCTGACAGGGTTTTTCCAGGGTGCGTGTGGCAGGGTGTGTGCGGGTGCTGGCTTGCTGACCCCCCTGGGACTGTGTACTGCTGGTGTCTAGGTCCTCTCAGCTTTTCCGCTCCCCCTGGGATATTTCAGTCCCTCACTTACTGAGGCCAACCTTGTATGCAGGGTCCCTGCCAGCCTCAGATTCCCCCTGGGTGTGTGGCACCTGAAGATCAGAGGTGGGTGGGAGCCAGAGCATTAGGCACATTCCTGGTGACATTATCCTGCGGCCACTGCTGTAGGCCCTGAGACCTTTGTAAGACTCTTTCTAGGCATGCTGTTTTTCTCCCCGGGATCTACCCACTCCAGCCCTGAACTAGAACAGCACAGATGATCATAATAACAAAGCAATTAACTCCTGTGCAGTTCTTTGCAGATTCTACAGCCCTTTTACTTGCTTTTCCCCCCTAGTGTTGGGGATGGAGCCCAGGGCCTTGCTCATGCTAGGCAATTCCTCTACCACTGAGCTACGTCCCCAGCTCTTTCACTTGCTGTTTTTTCTTCTCATTTGATTAGTGCCTGCTCTGTTAGGGCCCAGCTTTATTCTACACTTTTCTGCAGTCTTTCCTCTTAGAAGTCACAGCCCCTGAAAAAGAAGGGCCTCCCTGCTGAGGGCTTGGGTGTGAGAATCTGTCCTTATACTTCATGTGCACGGAGAGGGCTTTACCCTTCATAGAGCCTTCATCGCACTTTCCCCATTATAGTGTTGATGTGCGAGATTCCCTGGCTGGACTGTAAACTCCTCAAAGCAAGAACTAGGGCTTTTACATTACTGTATCTCCAGAATTTAGAATATGCCCGGTACAGAACACCTACCGGTCAGTAAGTATTCAAACGATGCAAGCCAGAGCCAGGTGTGGTGGCGCACACTTGTAATTCCAGTACTTAGAAGGCCAAGACAAGAGGATTGCAGGCTCAAGGACAGCCTCAGCAAGTAGTGAGACTCTCATAAACTTAGTGAGACTGTGTTTCCAAATAAAAAATAAAACAGGGCTGGAAATATAGCTTGATGTTAGAATGCCCCTGGGTTCAGCTGGATGTGGTGGTGCACACTTATAATCCCAGTACTCAGAAAGCTGAGATGGGAGGATCGCAGATTCACAGCCAAACTTAGCTCCTTAGTGAGACCATTCCACAACTTAATGAGACCCTGTTTCAAGATAAAGAATAAGCCAGGCGTGGTGGCGCGCTCCTGTAATCCTAGTACTTGGGAGACTGAGACAGGAGGATTGCATATTCGAGGACAGCCTCAACAAAGTAGTAAGACTCTCATTAACCTAGTGAGACCCTGTTTCCAAATAAGAAATAAAATTGGGCCGGGCATGGTGGCTCACGCTTGTAATCCCAGTACTTGGGAGGCTGAGACCGGAGGATCTGGGTTCATAGCCAACCTCAGCTATTTAGTGAGGCTCTCTGCAACTTAGTGAGACCCTGTTCCAAAATAAAGAATAAAAAATAAGACTGGGGGTGTAGCTTGGAGGTAGGATGCCCCTGGGTTCAATCCCCGGTACCAAAAATAAATAAATAAATAAATGAAATAAAATTGGATTGGGGATGTAGCTCAAAGGTAGAATGACTCTGGGTTCAATCCCCAGTACCACACACAAAAAAATAAAAATAAAATAAAGAATACAGAATAAAAATATGACTAGGGTTGCAGCTCAGAGGTAGAATGCCTCTGAGTTCAATCCCCAGTACTACAAAAAAAAAAAAAAAAAAAAAAATAGGGCTGGAGGTGTAGCTCAGAGGTAGAATGCCCCTGGGTTCAATCTCCTGTACCACAAAAACAAACAAACAAACAAACAAACCCAAACCTTCATGGATATAATCTCATCCAAACCTCATCCCCTCCCTGACCAATAGGTAACAATAACCATTCCTGTTTAATGGTCAAGGCAACGGAGGTTGAGAAAGCAAGTTGACTGTGCAGTTAGGGCAGAAAAGGATTCAGTGTTCTCCCTTGCTCTTCCTCCAGCTCCAGTGTGGCACCCTAACTTCTGGGCCTGAAAGCCCCAATTCTTAGATTAGGAGTTAGGTGACAGTATTTAGAGACGGCTGCCAGCCCTGGACTCCCACCCTGCTCCTTCTCCCTGACACTGGCCACTGGCCACTGGCCAGGAGAGTCTAAGCCCCCTGCCTCACCTCCAGCAGCTTGGTAACTTCTTCTTTTGGGAACTAGGGAATCTAATAGCTCTTTGGATTATGGGCCATTCTCTGGAGGGTGTTTTCTTCTTTGGGGGGTGGGGATACTGGGATTGAACCCCAGGGCATTCTACCTCCAAGCTGTACCTCCAGCCTATTTATTTGTTGGTACTGGGGATTGAATCTAGGGGCATTTTTACCTCTAAATGAAACCCTCAGCCTTTTTTTTTTTTAATTTGAAGCAAGGTCTTACTAAGTTGCTGAGGCTGTCCTTGAAACTGCAATCCTCCTGTCTCAGCCTCCCAAGAACTGGTATTACAGGTATGCACCACCACTCCCAGGCTTTTTATTTTTTATTTTGAAACAGGGTCTTAATAAGTTGCTGAGGGTCTCGATAAGTTGCTAAGACTGGCCTTGAACCTGTGATCCTGGTTCAGCTTCCCAAGTACTGGGATTACAGGTGTGCACCATGGCAACATCTCTACAGGGTGTTCTCTACTGGAAACCCAAGGCTTTTCAGAGGCCTCCTACCTGGGATCAATAAGGTTTTCATCCCTCCCCCAGGCTGCCCATCAGAGCTGAGATGGTGCTGTCTTGGCAATAAAGAGAAAGGGATGTCACTGTGGGGTTGAGCAGATCCTGGCTCCACTTCCCTACCCCCACACATATCCCAAAGGCCAACAGAGGTCAGAGTTCATACTTCCAGGGAAAGATGGGAGGCAGGGACAACAGCAGAGGAGTCCTTGGGGGAGGGAGAAATTCCCATGTTGGCTGTTGCCCTTGGGGGGTGGGGTGCTTCAGTAGCTTACTGCCCTTCTGGTCCTCTCCTGGGGGAAGGGGTTAGGATTAGGGCCAGACTTTAGCATTTAAGAAAGGGTTAGTGTTTGTCTGGAGTTGGGCTTAAAGATAGGGTTGACCTAGACCTGGGGACGTGGAGAGGATTAGAGTTAGCTTCGGCTCTGGGTAGGATTAGCACTCCCGCTGAGCTGACTCCCGTGAATGTGCACACAGAGGTAGCCTATAGGTGTCCTTAGTAACAGAATTCTCATCCAGGCTCTTTGTGGGAATGACTAGCTTGATGGTTTGGTTATGAGAACACACTCAGGTTTCCTTTTGGTTACACTGGTTTATGCTTAGTCTGTATTTGGATTCTATGCCTCCTGTTCCTTTCTTCTCTCCCACCATCATCTCTAAGATTTTGGGTCCAGGACTACAGCACATTGCCTGTTACCTGGATCCTCCTGAGCTCAAGGTTGGGAGCTGAGGTCCTAATACAGTGTTTTCCTGGCTGGTAGAAGGGAGGGATCCTTCAGCACTGCCCATTGCCCTGACTCTGGTGGAGGAAGACAGGCTTCAGAAACCAATGGCTAGCCGGGCGTGGTGGCGCACGCTTGTAATCCCAGCATTCGGGAGGCTGAGACCGGAGGATCCGGGTTCGCAGCCAGCCTCAGCTACCTAGTGAGGCACTCCGCAACTTAGTGAGACTCGGTTTCAAAATAAAGAAAAAAAAAATAGGGCTGGGGGTATAGCTCGGAGGTAGAATGCCCCTGAGTTCAATCCCCAGTACCGCAAAAAAAAAAAAAAAAAAAAAAAAAAAAACCAATGGCTCTTCTACAGGAGCACCTATTCTGCTTGGGTTTCTCTTCCTCCTGTTTGGAACATGGTCACAGCTATCACTCAGTTGTCTACTAGGTAGGAGAAGCAGGCTCAGAGTTTGTTTAATCCCCATTCATCAAGTGAAGGCACTTGTCCTTATCATATACACAGCTGCTGTTCAAATAGGAAGAAGAACCCTGCAGGATGTTTGGCTCCTGACTAGGTTTTTCTTTCAGGGGACCTGGGTCCCCAGTGGCCTCATTAGGGTCATCCAAAGGTTAGAATCTCAGGGTCCAGCTGGGTGTGGTGGCTCATGCTTGTAATCCCAGTTCTTGGGAGGCTGAGACAGGAGGATCACAGGTTCAAGGACAGCCTCAGCAACTTAGTAAGACTCTATTTCAACATAAAAAAGAAGATAGTGCTGGGAGTATAGTTCAGAGGTAGAATACCCCTGGGTTCAATTCCCAGTAACAAACACACACACACACACACACACACACACACACACACACACACACACACGAATCTCAGGGTCCTCTTGCAGGACCAGGAAACCAGTTCCCTAGCAATGCACCCTAGTTGCTTAAGAGAAGTAAGCACCCAAGCCGGGAATGGTGGTATACGCTTGTAATTCCAGTACTTGGGAGGCTGAAACAGGAGGATCCCAGGTTCGTGGCCAGCCTCAGCTACTTAGTGAGGCCCTGTGCAACTTAGTAAGACCCTGTTTCAAAATAAAGAATTAGCCGGGCGTGGTGGCCCATGCTTGTAATCCCAGCATTCGGGAGGCTGAGACTGGAAGATCCGGGTTCTCAGCCAGCCTCAGCTACCTAGTGAGGCACTCCACAACTTAGTGAGACTAGGTTTCAAAATAAAGAATAAAAAATATAGGGCTGGGGGTGTAGCTCGGAGGTAGAATGCCCCTGAGTTCAATCCCCAGTACGGAAAAAAAAAAAAAAAAAAAAAAAAAAAAAAAAAAAAAAAAAAAGAATTAAAAATAGGTCTAGGAGCCTGGAGTGGTGGTGCACTCTTGTAACCCCAGTACTTAGGAGGCTGAGATGGGAGGATTCAAGTTCGTGGCCAGCCTCAGCTACTTAGCTCTCCGCAACTTAGTGAGACCCTGTTTCAAAATAAAGAATAAAAATATGACCGGGGTGTAGCTCAAAGGTAAGTGCCCCTGGGCTCAATCCCCAGTACTGCAAAAAAAAAAAAAAAAAAAGAGAGAGAGAGAGAAATAAGTAAGCACCCAAGCCTAAGAGATAGGTGCTTAAGGGGACTAAGCACCCAAGCCAAATAGATAGGGGACACCATATACCATGTTATGTTCTGGATTCAAAGAAAAGTCACCAAGTCATTGATAAAAATAGAGATTTTATTCTGCAGAGGAAGATATTACATTGGTGGGGGCGAGGAGCCACTAATAGCTACAGTGGAAGGAAATACTGATTCCGGTAGGCAAAGGCATCTTTGAGAAATAGGAGGAGAGGAGGTTGGAGGGCAAAAGGAGAGAAGAACGGAGAGGGACTGAGTTGGGGTGAAGGTGGTCTCTGCAAACCAGGCTGGAACCCAGCACAATAAATAGTTTTATTTACAACAACCAAACTCGTGGCTTTGTATCCACGTTTCAGTGCAAATTATTTACACACTAATGGGGAGGCAGGACAGGAAGGGGTAGGAGGTGGCCGAGGGAGGCATGGCTCACAGCTGTTCAATGGCTCCACGACAGAGGTGGGAGAATGGAGGCTTTTCTGCTGCCCCCCCCCCCCCGCCTCATTTTCCACATCACCACAGCTGCCCTTTCCCACTTCAGCTGCAGGTGGGGAGGGGAAAGGCCCTGATGCTCAGGTGTGTGTTCAGGGTTTGTACCCTTGCCTGGAGAACGGGCAAGGGTTTAGATATACTAGGAGAAAACGGAGGACAAGTGGGAAGGAGAGAGGCAGAGAGGGCCCTGGTTGGCGTAGTGTGGACCAGGCTGGGCAACACCTTCAGGAGCTGACCTCCATGGGGGAGCGGACAAATACTTCTCTCACCTCCCGGCCAGGTAGTGGGCAGTGCAACAAAGGGGTCTCCCGCGGAGAGGGAGGGAGGTAGGTTGGGGCAGGTCCATCAGGATGGCAAGAGGGTTCTTGCCGCCCCAGGCAAGTGGTTTGAGGAGTCCCCAGGTAGGAAGAGGTGGGAGAGTTGTATGAATCGCGTGGAATGTGGCTTGGAGGTACTGGGGTGGGCAAACATCAAGGTCTTGAGTGCCAGCAAGTCTGTGTGGGAAGGCTGGAAGACAGCGTTCCCGGGAGCGAGTCCGCGCCGCTCCTCACAGACACTCGTGCAGAATGCGCGTGTGTGTGCAGTTGCGGCAGCTGACGTGGCAGCACCAGTGGAAGGTGCAGTTGCAGCGCTCGGTGACGCGCTGCGTGCGCGTGCGGTGGCCCCGGCCACAGCAGAGCAGCTCGCAGCCGTCCAGCGCGGGCGACGAGCTGTTGCAGGAGCGCCCCGCCGTGCCTGCCGTACCCAGGCGTCCGCTGTACGTACAGAAGTTAGGCGACTTCTCGAAGTAGACGAGGTCGTGGGGGGAGGGCGGCTTGTGCGCGGGGTCTTCCGGCTCGAGGCGCAGCAGCTCCGCCCGCGAAGCGCGGTTGCTGCCGCGGTTGCCGTAAAGGACGCGGGAGGCGCCGTCGAAGCGGTCGCGCAGCACGTCTCCTACCGCTCGCAGCGTGGGCAGCCGCATCCAGCAGGTGCGCACCGTACACGAACCGGACATCCCGTGGCACTTGCACTCCTGGCGCATCTCGGAGAATACGGTCTGGGGAGGGGAAGAGGGTAGAAGAGGCGTCCCAGGACAGTCAGCCAGAACCATCCTCCCAGATACCGCCCCCTCCCGGACGCCATCGGGACCTCTGCTAAGGCTCAGACTCGCTGAGCCCAGGGGAAGGAGGGGCGGCGAAATGTCCCCCTGAGATTTGTACACTTAGCCAAACTCCGCTCCACGCCGGGGAGTCAGCCTGGCCTCTACAGCTTGTTACTTTTCCTGTCTCCGCAAAGGAGGGGCCGTAGGCGATCCATTCCATACGTCGCATAATTTGTAACCTCTTCTGTTCTGTCTGCGCTCAGCCTAGGCGCCCCTTTGCCCTCGGCCACTTTCTCTCCTCTGGCTTCTTCCTAAGCCTCCCGCTCCCTTAGGACGCCCTCTCCTGGTGCCCCTCGCCTTGCCACCCGCAGTTAGCCCCCGTCACTCCGCTACCGGTGCGGAGCCTCTGAGGCCGGCTCACCGTACGGCCCGCCTCGTTGTTGTGCAGGTTCATGAGGAAGCGCAGGTCCCGCCCCTTCTCCCCGGAGTCCACGAACTCCCGACCGAAGAGGCGGCCGAAATCAATGTTGTCGCTGCAGCCCCCCCAGTGCCAATCGGGGCCCCCAGGACCGCGCCGCCGGTAGTCGCACGTGCAAGACTCGATGGAGCCTTCGGAACAGGAGCGCGCCACCGAGTGGGTGACCCCAGCGGAGGTGATGGCGAAGATAAACGCCGTTTCCCGACAGCCTGGGGATAAAGGGAGCGGGGACGTGTGAGAGGGCGCGCGGGCCAGGCCGACTCTCTCCTCCGAGGAAGGGAAGGCTTGGGACCGTAGAGTTCCACCTCCCCACTCCGCCCGCCCTTGGAGTTCTGAGAGCTGGGCCCGCCGCAGTGTCGGAAAGCTGATCTTTAGGTCTCACAGAGACAGCGAGTGCGTGGGCACGCACCCACGAACACACCCATAATCTCGCCTTACTGAGCTCTTCAGGGCTTTTTTGTTGTTGTTGGCTCGAGAGCGGAAGTGGGGCACCCCAAGAGAAAAAACAAACAACGAAAAGTGGGGAGCGGAAGAACTCTGCAACCCTAAAACCTCTGCGCAGCCCAAACTTTCGGCCCGGGGTCGGCGACGCAAGCTTTGCTGGGCATGAAGCGAGACACTTGCCCATTGAGAACAGCTTCCCAAGAACTTTGAGAAAAGCGGCGGTCAGCTAGCGTGCACCACGGGGAATTCCCTTTCTCGGGGCAGTGGCTCATAAAAGTTAAGCTGCGTGCCCCAGGTGTACGGCTGGAAAGCGCCTGGTAGTCTGGTCCAGAGCTGGCGCAGGGCACCAGGCGCTTGGCAGGTTGACCGCATGACCCTGCGGCGCCTGGGACGTCTTCCCTGTACTCTCCCGCCTATGCCCCGGGGGTGACCCTGCGTTTGCCCAGGTCCCGGAAACGTTGCCTTCCTGGGCACCCACCTCGGTTGACGATCTTGCCGAAGAGGTGGGGCCCCGGAGCAGTGGGGCAGTTCCAGCGGCGGTTCCGGAACTGCCACTTGCACTCGCGAACGGCGCTCTGCAGCCCACCGCTCACGCTGTGCAGTATCCCCGGGTTCTGGCGGATCAGCCGCCGCTGCTTTCGGCTCAGCAGTTGCAGACTGGGCTCGAGCACCAGCTGCAGACTCTTGGAATCCGTCAGCAGGTTCGTTGAGGAGGCTATGTTCACGATGCCCCTGAAGGGACGCAAAATGGGAAATCAGTCTGGGGGAAGGAGACCAGCATCCTAACCATAAAGGCCATGCCACCCTGTCCTCTGGGGCTAGGTGCCCCTTCCCCAGAGAGCAGCGGGAGATCAATAATAAGGTAACAATTACTGCTCCCGGCTTATTCTTTTAAAAGAACCGGGCATCCAGACTTTTGAGTGCCCGAGTCGTAGGGCTTCTCCAAGCCCTCCTTCCAGGGACTGGACCACGGAGGCATGGGGAACCTGGAGACTGCGCGTCTACCTAGGCGCTCCCAGCCTCCTCCTGGTCTACTCCAGTAAGGAAATCCTGGCCTGCAGCCCCTGCCCACACAAAGAGTGAAATGCCTAGGAGTCCCCTTCTCTTCTTGCCCCCTTTCCAAACTAACACCTGGTCCTTCCTTCCCGACGGGGCAAACTTGTGGTGCAGCCACTAAGGTGAGGCTGGGGCTGGGGCTCAAAGGGGAAGGGCGGTGCGAGATGGGAGAGGGCAACCTGCCCGGGGTGCAGTGGGCCTCTGCAAGCAAATCATTGGAAATGGAGTCTTGGGGGCAGCTACCTGCTAGAGCACCCCTCGGTGTAGTAGAGCGAAGTCAGAGCTGAGGCAGTGTCTGTGGGCTAATGGGTCCGAGAATGTGGTAGCTGGCTAGGGCTGGCCCCTGGCTCTGCGCCCCAGAAAAAGTGGAGACCCCGCACTAGCTCACTTACCACCATCGGCCACTGCTGTTGGCCGCCAGAGCAGCAGGCAAAGCGGCCAGCGCCAGTAGGAGTGTAGCAGAAACCCAGCTGGGCAGCAGCGCCCAGCGCCCCATGGCCTGCCTGGCCTTGCCGCTTCTGTGCTGCAGGTTCCGCGGCTTTGGCTGCTGCCCGCGACGGTGGGACCGGACGCGTCGGTGGCGGCAGTGGCGAGAGTGCGCAGTCTGGCTTTAACAACCCTGGAGGCGGTCGGCGGGCAGCATGGCTCGCGGTCCCGGCAGGTGGGCTGAAGCGGCCACGGCGGGCAGCACTGCCTCTTATATTTGCGGCGTTGGCTGGAGTGACGAGAGGAGGCTGCCCCGCCGGGCCACGCTGTGGCACCAGGGCGCACCGGTCAGGGCGCAGACAATGGGCAGCAAGCCGGGCCGTGGCTCCCGCCCGTCTGAGCAGAGAGCTGACGGGCTGGCCGTCGGGGCTCACCCCCCGCCCCCTGCCCAGTGGCCCCCGCCTCCGGGCCTGCACTGGCCGCCGACCCCTCCCCTTGGGACGCCCTCCCACGCGCGCCTGCCGCACTCCGTTTGGCGTCCGGAGCCCGTCGGGGACCAGCATCCGCCAGGGGGCGCGGCGGCAATGTGCTGGGGAGAACCCGCCAGGAGCCCAGACTGCCTCTCCAGCGCCAGTGCGGCGGTCCCCTCGACGTCACCCCGGCCCCGCCGGTGTCCCTTCTCTCGCCCATCCTGAGTGGCGGAAGGAAACCTGTGGTTCTGGGGAGATGTTTCCCCACCCAGGAACCCCCAACGTCTGGACTGAGAAGGAAAAAGGGGAGACAGGGGCGTGGGTGGAGCTGTGGTCTGGGAAATCCCAGGGACACGGGGCATAAACTGACCGAATGGAGCCTGGCAGTGGAGACAAAGCTGAAGCACGTGGGCTAGAAGGCGAGGGCAAAGGCTCTGTGTGTGTGTGTGTGTGTGTGTGTGTGTGTGTGTGTGTGTGTGTAAAACAATGTGGGTGCAAGCGAGAATGTACTTGAGTTCTGAGGGTGCATGCTCCTGTGTATTGGCGTGTTCAGTTTTTGAGCCGGGCGTGGTGGTGCACACCTGTATTCCCAGTACTTGAGAAGCTGAGACAGGAGAATTGCAGGTTCCAGGGCAGCCTCGCAAGTAGGGAGACTATCATCAACTTAGTGAGACCCTGTTTCAAAGTAATTAAAAAATAGGGCTAAGGGTGTAACTCGGAGGTAGAATGCTCCTGGGTTCAATCCCTAGTAACACACACACACACACACACACACACACACACACACACACACACTCCTAATTTTGGAGCAGGGCATGGGGTGGTGCACACCTGTAATCCCAGTACTTGGGAGGCTGAGACAGGAGAATCTAAGGTTGGCAGCCAGCCTCAGCTGCTTAGTGAAGCCTTCCCTGTTTCAAAATAAAGAATTAAAAAAAAAAATAGGGCTGAGGTTGTAGCTTGGAGGTAGAATGCCCCTGGGTTCAATCCCCAATACAGAAGAAAAAAAAAATTGGAATTTAGCTCAGGTCAGAAAAGATCAAGTGCCAGGTGTGGTAGCAGTAGTAGAGGCTGAGTCAGGAGGATCACAGGTTCAAGAGCAGCCTCAGAATTTAGCAAGATTCTAGCTGGGTGTGGTGGCCCAGGCTTGTAATCTCAGTATTTGGGTGGCTAAGACCAGAGGATCCCGGTTCGAGGCCAGCTTCAGCTACCTAGTGAGGCACTCTGAAACTTAGTGAGACCCAGTTTCAAAATAAAGAATAAAAAATAGGGCTGGGGATATAGCTCAGAGGTAGAATGCCCCTGGGTTCAATCCCCAGTACGCAAAAAAAAAAAAAAAAGAATTTAGCAAGATTCTCAGCAACTTAATGAGAACCTATTTCAAAGAATGTCTCTGGGCTCAACCCCCAGTACAAAAAAAAAAAAAAAGTAATTTTGTCACAGTTACTGCCTGAGGCAGTGTGTCTGGAAGTGGCAGCTATGACAGGAGAGACCCATGAGCTTTACAGAGGAATGGAGAGTGTCTGGGACAGTTTGGAAGTGGGCGGATGAATGTGTGCATGGGGTGATTAACCATGAGTGTGTCACTGTTGCTGTATATACCTTGTGTCATCTTGTGGTGTGTCACTCTGCAGAATGTGCCAACCTGTGCATGTCACTGGGGGAAGGAGCTGAGCCTACAAGGAAGGGGGAATGAAGATGAACCAGACCTGAGTGGCTGAGTTGCTGACAACCAGACCTAGAAAGGATGAGAGTGGAGTAGGTGTCAATGTGAGGAAGGCAGGACTGGGAAGAAAGGGGAGGGCTGCTGGCTGAACCTAGACTATGGAATTTGTGCCTTTTTGCTTCTCTCTGGATTTTTCTGCCAAGTTTCTGCCCTCCTTTGAAACTCTGGTTCTTTCGACTGTTGCCACACACTGATAGTCTGAGTGCCTGAGGCCATCTTATGCATTGTACACTTCTCTCCCAGGGACTTCAACTCAGCTTAACAACTGCGGTAGCCTCCAGTGGAAAAAGTGGCTCTTAGTCAGGCGTGGTGGCGCAGGCCTGTAATCCTAGCACTTGAGAGGCTGAGACTGAAGGATCACAAGTTCGCAGCCAGCCTCAGCAACTTAGTGAGGCCTCTGCAATTTAGTGAGACCCTGTTTCAAAATAAAAAATAAAATAGGGCTGAAAGTGTAGCTCGGAGGTAGAATGCCCCTGAGTTCAATCCCCAGTACCACATACACACACAGAAGTGGCTGCTGTTCCCTATGCAGGGTATAGGGGGCACCACCAGCCTGGTTATCATGCCCCCCCCCCACCACCACATAGGGATGACCCCTGGAAGGGAGGGAGGTTCTCCTCCTTAAGTCTCTTTCCCATTTTACAGAAGAACCTACTGGTGAGGCAGCTGTCCAAGGTCACAGTTAATAAATGAATCAATGGTAGATCCAGATTAAAATTCAGACCATAGTGATGGCGCACGCTTTAATCCCAGCATTCGGGAGGCTGAGACCGGAGGATCCGGGTTCGCGGCCAGCCTCAGCTACATAGTGAGGTACTCCACAACTTAGTGAGACCCTGTTTCAAAATAAAGAATAAAAAATAGGGCTGGGGGTGTAGCTCGGAGGTAGAATGCCTCTGAGTTCAATCCCCAGTACCGCAAAAATAAATAAATAAAAAAATAAAATAAAATAAAATGTCCCTGGGCTCAACCCCCAGTGCCATATAGCCGAGCATACTGGCACACGCTTGTAATCCCAGTATTTGGGAGGCTGAGACAGGAGGCTCACAGGTTCACCGCCAGCCTCAGCTACTTAGTAAGGCCCTCCACAACTTAGTGAGACCCTGTTTCAAAATAAAGAATAAAAAATAGAGCTGGGGTATAGCTCAGAGGTAGAATGCCCCTGAGTTCAATCCCCAGTACCACACACACAAAAAAATTGAAGGGTACAGCTAGGTGTAGTGGCACATGCCTGTAATCCTAGTACTTGGGAGGCTGAGACTATAGGATCACAGGTTCAAGGGTGCAGAAAGGAGGTAACATGCCCTTGGGTTCAATCCCCAGTACCACACTCACACACACACACACACACACACACACACACACGCACACACACAAAATTGACACCTACAAATGGTTTTGGGCCTTCCTACCTCCCTTTTGAGTACTCTTTTTTTTTTTTTCTTCCTCTTCCTTGTCTTTCTCCTTCTCCTCCTCCTTCCATGCTACTGGGGGTTGAACCCAGGGCCTTCCACTTGCTAGCCAAGTGCTCTATCATGAAGCTACATCGTCAGTCCTTTTTATTTTTATTTTGAGACAGGTTCTCAATAATTTGCCTAGGCTGCCTCAAACTTGCAATCTTTCTGACTCAGCCTCCAAAATAGCTGGGTGGTTTGTGCCATCACACCTGGCTTTTTAGGATGGTTTCTGAGTAATTTTTCCAGGCCTGACCCTAAAGAATCTCAGGTTCCAGAAATGAGTAGGCTTTTCCTCTAATGTGGGCAATTATTCTAAGGATTAAATACCTGATATGTTCAGTTAATATTCCTGGGGCACTTTCACTTTAAATGAGATGTAACCCAGATGAAGCCTGAAGTTACATATATATATTTTTTTTGCGGTACTGGGGATTGAACTCAGGGGCATTCTACTTCCGAGCTATACCCCCAGCCCTATTTTTTATTCTTTATTTTGAAACAGGGTCTCACTAAGTTGCGGAGTGCCTCACTAGGTAGCTGAGGCTGGCCGCGAACCCGGATCCTCCGGTCTCAGCCTCCCGAATGCTGGGATTACAAGCGTGCGCCACCACGCCCGGCTCTGAAGTTATTTTTTAAGGTAATGGTCATCTCAGACCCTTTGCCCACCTGGTATACCCGGCCCTCCAAACATTCATCTCTGAGGGACAAAGTGGAATGGCCCATCATCCATTAGTAGTGCGTGTGTGTGTGTTACTAGAGATTGAACCCAGAGGGGCATTCTACCTCTGAACTATACCCCCAGCCCTTTTTTTTTTTTTTTTTTTTTTTTTTTGCGGTACTGGGGATTGAACTCAGGGGCATTCTACCTCTGAGCTACACCCCCAGCCCTATTTTTTATTCTTTATTTTGAAACCGAGTTTCACTAAGTTGCGAAGTGCCTCACTAGGTAGCTGAGGCTGGCCGCGAACCCGGATCCTCCGGTCTCAGCCTCCCGAATGCTGGGATTACAAGCGTGCGCCACCACGCCCGGCCCCCCCAGCCCTTTTTTAAAAATTTCTTTTTTTTTTTTCAGTACTGGGAATTGAACCCAGGGGCATTCAACCTATTTTTTATTCTTTATTTTGAAACAAGGTCTCACTGAGTTTCAGAAGGCTTCACTAAGTAGCTGAGGTTGGCTGCGAACGTGCGATCTTCCTGTCTCAGCCTCCCAAGTACTGGGATTACAATTGTGCGCCACCATGCCCAGCCAATTGTCCTCTCTTTCTTATATCATATATTCACCTCTCTACTGGGAATATACCCATCAACATGCAAACATGCTATAATATCTTCCATTTGAAAAACTAAAAACTGTTTGGCCCCACATTACCATCCAAGATAGCCCATTTCTCTGCTTTCTTTAACTGTAAAACTCAAAAGTTGCTTTAATTACTACTGCCAATTTCTTTTCTTCATTCTGTTTCTATTTCATTCGCACCTTTGAACTCACTATACTTCCTTTTCAAAACTATTAATGAAGCTGGGCGTGGTGGCTCACATTTGGGAGGCTGAGACAGGAGGATTGAAAGTTCACAGGCAGCTTCAGCTACTTAGTGAGGCCCTCCGCAATTCATTGAGACCCTGTTTCAAAATAAAGAATTAAAAAATAAGCCGGGCATGGTGGCGCACACTTTGTAATCCCAGCGTTTGGGAGGCTGAGACCAGAGGATCCGGGTTTGCGGCCAGCCTCAGCTACCTAGTGAGGCTCTCTGCAACCTAGTGAGACCCTGTTTCAAAATAAAGAATAAAAAATAGGACTGGGGGTATAGCTCGGAGGTAGATGACCCTGAGTTCAATCCTCAGTGCCGCAAAAAAATAAATAAATGAATAAAAAATAGAGCTGGGGATATAGCCTGGAGGTAGAATGTCCCTGGGTTCAACCCCAAGTACCACACACACAAAAAAAAGTAAGAAAATTTCATGAAAGCTGGGCATGGTAGTACACATCTGTAATTCCAGTACTTGGGAGAGACAGGAAGACCACAGGTACCAGGTCAGCCTCAGCAATTTAATGTGACACTATTTCTTCTTTTTCTTCTTCTTCTTCTTCTTCTTCTTCTTCTTCTTCTTCTTCTTCTTCTTCTTTCTCTCTCTCTCTCTCTCTCTCTCTCTCTCTCTCTCTCTCTCTCTCTCTCTTATTGTGAAACAGGGTCTCACTAAGTTGCAGAGGGCCTCACTAATTAGCTGAGGCTGGCCTCGAACCCAGATCCTCTGGTCTCAGCCTCCCAAGTACTGAAGTACTGGGATTACAACTATGTGCCACAATGCCTGGCTTTCTTTCTTTCTGTTTTTTTTTTTTTTTTTTTTTTTTTGGTATTGGGGATTGAACCTAGAGGTATCTACCTCTAAGCTACTGGGGTTACAAGTGTGTGCCACCACACCTGGCTTATTTTTTATTTTGAAACATGGTCTCAGCCAGGCATGGTGGTGCACTCCTGTAATCCTAGTACTTAGGAGGCTGAGATAGGAGAACCACAGGTTCCAGGTCAGTCTCAGCAATTTAGTGTGACACTACTTTTTTCCCTCCCTCCCTCCCTTCTTTCCTTCCTTCCTTCCTTTCTTTCTTGGCATTAGGGATTGAACCCAGAGGTATTCTACCTCTAAGCTACACCCTCAGCCCTATTTTATTTCTATTTTGAAATAAGATCTCACAAGGTTAGCTGGGCGTGGTGGCGCACGCTTGTAATCCCAGCATTTGGGAGGCTGAGACCGGAGGATCCGGGTTCGTGGCCAGCCTCAGCTACCTAGTGAGGCACTCCGCAACTTAGTGAGACTCTGTTTCAAAATAAAGAATAAAAAATAGGGCTGGGGGTATAGCTTGGAGGTAGAATGCCCCTGAGTTCAATTCCCAGTACCGCAAAAAAAAAAAAAAAAAAAGA
>PVLC010015052.1:0-30000 GCA_004027655.1 Graphiurus murinus
ACACTGCCTAGAAGAAAAGCTGGCATAAACCTGAAGAAGCTGGATAGCCACGAGTGTTAAGTTCACTTTCAAGTTACTTCTCCTTCTCCTGTTTTCATAAAGGGGGGAAGAAATCCCACTACTTCAAACTTACTCGTTCAGAATCACAGCCAGAAAAGAATGTGAATCGTTTGGAAATGAGCACGCAGCCCATCCCTGTCACACCCTGGAAGCTATGAACATTTTCATAGCACGTACTACGGACGATCAATTTCTAAGCACATCTTTGTTTTTCCTAAATAGCCGCATTATTCGTCTGATGTTGAAAATGGCATCTGCACTGTATGTAATTTCCATACTCGCTTGGCACCATCAACTGCCTTTGATGACACTCAGGACTGCTTCTTTTTTGTCTCCTCCTTCCCTCCAGCTGCAAGACCCAGATGTCAGGTTCAGGAATGCATTTTCCCTGGCAGGGATATCTGGCTTCTCTCCGTAGTCCCTAAGTTGTTGGCTATTGTGGAAGTGCCAACAAAATAGAACAAGATCACACTAAAGACGGAATTCAGATGTTTTTGTGAAAAGAAAAAACAGAGTCCGAATCTGGGCAGGGTGGGGGGAGAAACACATTTCTTATGCCTCTAATTATAAGGCAGGCAAGTGGCAGGCCGTGCCTGAGCGAACTGCAGAGCCCTTCATTTAGCTGCTGCTCATCCATTTTCCCTCTTGACAGTTTTTGATCTCCCCACTCTGCATCTGAAATCAGCAGCTGGGTACGGTGAAGGGTTTGCCTAAGTTAATCAAACCTGGGGTAGTGACAGAATCATGCCTGATGTAAAATATATGGACTAGGAAAAGGAAAATAGAAAGGAGGGAAAGGGGGAAAGGAAGGGAAGAAGATAGCCTAAAGGAATGGAGAAGGGGAAGCACGGATAAAGAACAAAAGCCCATCCAGTATCTCTGTGCCCAAGGAGGCCATTGGAGCAGCCTTTATGTCACCTGGGTAGTGGGACACCCCCACAATTGGCTTTTCTTTTTCAAGCAGCCTTTGTGAACATGAATGGAGATCAAGTGCCAACCTGCCCACCCTCCCAGCCTGGCTTATGCTGAGTCTTGCTTCAAAGGCATCTTGAATGAGGCAGAAACTCAAAGAGCCATGCCCCAGAGCACCACATAGCAGCAGGGGCTGTGTCAGACAGGGAGGTGAAGAGACACTCGAGCCATAAGGAAGCCTTGTAGTGTTGATTTTTTTTCTGCCATGCAGCTGTGCTAGGCTGAGCAGTTGTGCACAGGGCAGAGTTTGGAAGTTTCCCTCCGCCGAGCCTGTCTACTGAGTGCCCACCCAGCTACCCCTTGCTCACTGCCCTGGACCCTCCCAACAATTCACAGGAGTTTGCTGAAACTTAATCAGTGTGAGTGTCTCCCCAGTGTGTTTGGAAGCATGAGGTGTTGCATATTAATGGGATTTGGCTTCCATGGATTCTCCCATCCCTGCTGTGCACCATCCCATGCAGCTCAGCCACTTCACTGGCTTGTGTGGATCTGGATCCATCTCGTTCTGTGCAGGCTGCTGTCACAAGATCCACAGACTGGTGTGTTAATCTACTTTCTGCTGTAATTGCAGAAAGTGAGATCAGGTCATTCATAAAGGAAAGAGGTTTGTTGAGGCTCACTATTCTGGGGGCTGAGAAGGTGCCTTGTATCTGCCCAGCCTCTGGCAAGCATCTCATACAGCTTCAACTCATGATAGAGAGTGCATGCGACAGAGAGCAAGAGGAAACAACTCGCTGTGTAACAACCAGCTCTCACAGTAACTAATTCAGTTTCCTAGAGCAAGAACTCACTCCTGCAAGAAGAGCATTGATCCCTCTTAATGATCACTGCCTCTCCATAATGTTATTTTGGGGACCAAGCCCCAAGAGGAGTTTTAGTGGGGACAAGTCACATTCAAATAATAGCAACTGGGTGAATTATAAACAGCAGGAATTTCTCTCTTGTTGCTCTTGACTCCAAGGTCAAGGTGCGAGCATATTTTGTGTCTGCTAAGAGCCTGTGTCCCAGTTCTCACTCTAACCCCACAATGAGGAGAGGAGAGGAAGGTCTCTCTGTTTTATAAGGGCCCCCATAACCTACTCACCTCTCAAAGACCCCACCTCCTAACATCATTACCTTGGAAGTATGGATTTCAACATAGGAATTTGGGGGGAATGTAAGAATTCTTTGTTTAAGGGAAATCCACTCAACTGTGGACCAATATGCTCTCCATAACCTAACTCCCTGGGACACACCAGCTCCTGGAGCTCATGTAACCTATTAGTGCAGAGGTGAGTCTGCCTCCTTCCTCCAACCTTGCATCTGAAGAACAGAGTCAGTGCTTGGGAACATCAGGCAATCGGAGGAAGCCAACACGTGCAGGCTCCCCTGGAAGTTTACAGCCAGCCACAGCTCCTCCATCACCTCACTCTCACTGATGTGATTCTAGGGCTATTAGCTTCAATGCAGACCCAAAGGGCAAGCCAGATACAGGGACATTAGAAGCTGATCATACATTCTGGAGTGCAGAAAATGCAGAACATCGATATTAACTCCGTGGGGGAAAGCAAATCTATTGAAAGAAGGTGGATCACAGGGCATGCATAGAAGCATGAACTCTACGGCAAAGTCTTTTTTAAAAGATCACAAAACGTGAGAATGATCAGAGTTTTGGGAAATTTTCAAGAGAAAACATGGCTTTACCTAAATCTGTGTTAATTCTGCACCTCAGAATCATGGCCTGGAGCTCTGATAGATGCCACTCACAAGACCACACACAGACGGGGCAAGATGAGAGCATCCTTCTTGCCAGCTGGTGTGCCTCCCTGACTCCTCATCACCTGCCTCCCCCATCTGCTGGCCATTGGCTAGACTTTCCTGCTTACAGCTCCAGCCAGTGTGGTCTTCCCTCTGCCCCATTGTTCACTTAGGCTGAGTTGCCTCAAGAGGTCTTGAATGCTTCTCTAGCACGGTGAACACAGCAAGCTCTTTGTACCTCAGGAGGTGTAGCTGTCTCCCCAGCAGGTTAAATGCATCTTCATCTTTCACTACAGCTTCTCATAGAAACTGCACCTTGTACCCCTTGGTACCCACATACCTTTGCCAACCTGATCCTTCTTATGCACGTGCTGTCTCCCTTCCCAAGCATCACTTATCTTGTCTCCACAATGCATTTGGATACTTAATCTTTTGCTTCCACACTGGTATTCAAAAAAGGATGAAGGCTCTTACAGGGTAGTGCTTCTTGCTCTCTTTATTCCCCCACAGCTGGTTCCAGTGTTACACAGCTGGCATCTGAGCTATATCCAGCATCTGGATAACAGGCTGCCGGGTAGCCTCAGGCAGAACTGTCCTGCCTCAGCACACACATCAGTGCTGGGTGGTAAGTTGAGTCTATCCAGTTTGGAATGTCTGCTTGATAAGGTCTGAGGGGCTTCTTCAGGTTCAAGAAGCAACAACATCAAGGAGATGAGAAAGACCAAAGGAAGAGAATGAATGGCCTAGGCATAGGTTTTCCAATAACCTTCTCTCCTAGATAATCTTGTCATATGCATGTTATAAGTTGGAGAAAATCCCACTGATGGTCCTCTTTCAGGAAGACTATGTGAATGCTTGGAAGATATATTTTATTGGCTCCTCTGAGTTTGAGAGTTAGAGCCCCTAAGGTGCCTTCTCTGGCAAGAGTAGATGTTCCCTAAACTGCCCTCCAAAGAGCTCCTTTGTCCTGTAGACTGAGTAGGTGTGCACGCTGGGGAGCTGAAATGCCTGGTGGAAAAGGTAGAAGAGTTAGAGAAGGAGGAAGGGGGTTGGGAAAATGAACTCGCCTGATGGCCATATTTGCAGTTGTTTATTATGTAGTATGCAATATAAATGACTTCCTCTGTTTTCCCAATGAACTCTCCCACAGCATCTTTTTTTTTTTCTTTCTTTCAAATATCACAAAGCATGGCTATGATTAGATTCTCTGATGGGGAAATGGCCAAAGTCTGCCTACCAGCTGCTGCAACCCCAAGTTCATGGAAATGAGGGAGACCTTGTACACCCCAACCATGGACGTGCCACAAATAGGATTCAGTTTATCTGTTCTTGCTTTTTATGCTAATCTTCCTGGATGACTACAGGGCTCTCCGGGTCTCTCTGTGTTTTTCAATTTCTAGTGATTAGAATGCAAGAACTTTCTCCTCCTGCCAGCAAATTTTTTTCTGCCATAACTGCGCTGCTGCTGCAGCTGGAGGCTTCTTACAGCCTCAGCACATTTGTGTGTCCTGCAGAATGCCATAGCTGGCGGTTTCCTTTGTGATGCTACTCTGAGATGAGCTTTGTATCCATTTTGGATCCTTTTCCCTTAAAAGTGGCTATCAGATTTCCCAGCGGCCCCACCCTCAGCCATGTGTTGACAGGGTCCTGACCTCACAGGCCTATCTCTTCTTATTACCTTGCTGCCTCTTCACCACGTACCCACATGTCACACATTCATTTGTTAAAAATGTTTAGGGAGCAGCGTTTGTGTGGCAGACACTATTTTAGTTCCTGCTTCCATGGAGCTTACAACCCAGTGAGGGGAAAAGACCGTCAAGAAATAAATGGATGGAGAACTTGTGCTGGACAGACCCTCGGGCTATTCCAGATGGACTCCCACTCTTGTATCCTGCTCTGTACCCCCAGAGGCCAGCCTCTAACTGTTTCATTACTTGGGCTTCCTTGACCTCTTGCTTCTGCTTGGTCAGGAGATGGGAGGTCAGAATGAGCAAGAAGTGAGGCTATCTAATCCCCTGGTGCCCTGATGGAAGCCCTCTCTTCCAGGGCCTCTCTCTCTCTCTGGGTTCCAGTATTAACTCCTTCCTTTGTCACTTCAGGGCCATCTAGATTTCTTTAAAATAGCTTCCTACTCATGCCAAACCCAGGCTGCTTCAGCATCCCTGGTTGATTCTCTTAACTCTGCCCACATCCTTAAAAATAGTTTCTTCATTAAATTATCCCCAATGAGTGTGTCATCTGTTTCCTACCAGGATCCTGTTTCATTCAAATGTACGATAAGAGCTATAAACACACACACACACACACACACACACACACACACACACACACACACATATATACACCAGGGTAAAGGATAGGAGTGCAGAGGAACAAGGAGGGAGAGCTATATAATATCCAATGGGCAACAGTCAGGGAGGACAACTCTCTAAAAGGATGACATTCAAACAGGGACAGAAATGGAGTAGGGATTAAGTCCCAGGGACATCAGGGAAGAGCAGCCCTGGCAGAGGGAACAGCACAGGAAAAGTCCTGAGATGAGAGGGCTTTTAGTGTGTTTTAAGGGCTACAAGACGTCCAGGGTACCTGGAGTAGGGTAAGAACAGAATCAAGGGTAGGAAATGAGATCAGAGTGGTGGCCAAGGGCCAGAATAGGTAGAGACCACCATAAGGACTTTAGAGTTTATTATGAAAGAAATGGGATGTAGGTGGGGAGTTTGAGTAGAGGAATAGCATGATCTGACTTTGTTTTTAAAAAGATCCCTCTGGTTGCTAGAGGGAGAGTACCATGCATAGAGACAAAAGTGGAAGCAGGGAAAACCATTTACGGGCAATTCCACTTGTCCAGGCAGCTTGTACTGAGCATGAGGCAGCGAGAAGGCAGGAGATTGTTTTTGTAAATGTTAACTTGAGATGCTTATCCTTCATCCAAGAGGAGAGGACAAGCAGGCAGTGGGTTTTCTGCGTTGGAGTTTGGAGAAGAGGTCAAGATGAGAGCTATAAATTAGGGAATTATCAGTCTATAAATGGCATTTAAAGTCATGGAACTGGATGAGATCATCTTGTGAGTGAGTGTCTTTGGAGATGAAGGGGCCCAAGGGCTGAGTGCCGCAGCTTTCCACCGTTTATGGCTCAGAGGACCCAGCAAGAGAAACGGAGTGAGTCGGGAGAGGATTCAAAGTGGTCTCACTGTCTAAGTGAGAAAGTGCTTCATAGATTGGGAGTGATGAGCCATGTGGACCTAGACGAGGTTGAGGGTTGATCCTAACATTTAGCAATGCAGAGCTCATTGGAGATTTGAAGGAAGCCATTTGTGGGTGGTGTCAAAGTCTGCTTTGAAGGGGTTCAAGAGAGAGAATGAGAGGGAAGGAAATTATGTCAAGGATGAAATATCTCTTCTGAATGTTCTGCTATAAAAACAAGAACACTGAGGACACAGCTGAGAGGGGACATTGGGTCAAGGAAGGTTTTGTTGTGTTTTGATTTGTAGGCTGATAGGAATGATCCAGTAGAGATAGGAAAATACCAATGTGGGAAAGATAAAGCAGCCAATCTTGCAGGACAAAGGAGCTGGCCTTCTATAGGAGCAGAGTCACTTCATCCACACTTACCAGAAGGAAAATGAAGGAAGACTGGAGGTAGATGGGTAGTTGAAAGGGTGGGGGCTGATGGAGAATCCCTTCTGACTGCTTTTGTTTTCTTTTCTTAGTGAGAAATAAGAATCAAGGTTCCATCCAAGAATAACAAAGAAGGAAGAGGTGTTGATGGTTTTGAGGAGAAACATGCAAATGGGTATCGAAGAGAATGGGAGAGTAACTTAACTGGAAATGTAGAATGATCACCAAGCAGCACTTCAAGCCTGGGGCAGTGGCACACACCCATAATCCAGCTACTCAGGAGGCTGAGGCAGGAGAATTGCAAGTTGAAGACCAACCTGAGCGACTTAGCAAGACCCTATTTCAACTTTTTTGTTTTTCTTCTTCTTTTTTTTAAGGACTATGGATGTAGGCACAGAGTTACAACACTCCTGGTTCAATGCCTAATACTTGAAGAAGAAAAAAAAAAAGTACCTTTTAGATTTGTGGTCTGATCACAAATCTAACCAGTGAATTTTCACTGATCACAAATGCCTCTGGTCTAACCAACCCTCACATATGGCTCCTTGTCCCATCTTCAGGATGCCCTCACCCTTGGGAATCACTCACTCTTTGATCATCATCTCTTGACATAGTGAGAAGCTATTTTCCAAGCCCATAGCTTTGGAAAGGAGACCTTTCAGGCAGGATGCCACTGGGAAGCCTGCCCTCCTGGAAATAGTAGAGCTGTCCAGGTTCTTCCTACATCTCTCACTGAAGCTGTCTTATCTGGGAGACAGGAATTAATGCTACAACTCTGCCTTCACTCTCCTGGGATTTGTGCTAGGTGCTTCAGGAATACAGACTAATAGGGATCCTGTCTGTACTCAGTGAATTTATAATCTGGTTAGGGAGCAGTAATTTATATGCAAGCACCTACGTACAATAGGCGAGTCCACTTGACCGTTAGCACTTTCATGGCTAGAACTGTAGATAATCGGTGTAGGGTTATGTGAATCAGATTAGCTACTGGAGGGGATCAGGAATGAGAGAGATTGGGAAAGGCTTGGAGACATAGGAGGAAGTCTCTGTTGGGGCAGTGGGACATGAAAACAGTCATTATGAATGCAAACTGTCTGTGGATTTTCCAGTGTGTGTGCTGGAACACATTAATGAGCTCAGTTTTCCCCAGTGCTAAAGCTTTGAACTGACACACCCTGTCAAAATATGTAGAAATTGAGTACCCTGAGTCTAGACCTCCCATGAAGGCTCTGAAGGGAAGAAATTGCTACTCACATGTTGGCTGCCCCCACCTTGCTCCCTCCCAGGCAGCTAGACATGAGAGCCTTTGCTCATACTTCTCAGTCTATTTCCTTTGTGAGACTTCTTTGCCCTTCATGTTTGATTTAACCAGAGGTTGCCCATATTTAGGTTGGAGGGAGGTATCAATGGCCAGATGCAATTCCACTCCTAGGATGGCCTCCTTCCAGTTCCTGGGAGTCTGAGAGACGTGTACATTATCTCTGTCTTGGATGTCTACTGCTGAGATAGGAAGTAACTCATTTTGCCTAAATTAATAAGCAGGAAGAGAGTCCTTTGTTTCAGAGTCAGTTGAGTGACAGATCTAAGCCTTCACCTGTTGCTAAGGCTCCATGGGAAACACCATGTACTCTAACTGAACTCTGATGAAAAGACAAGTGCCACAAACAATTTAATTTTTAGATCGTACCTGTCATTCACTTTACTTTTCCAGTACTTTGCAGTGATAAGAAACTGACCTAACATCTGTCATTCCAAAGATGCTAAATAAGGCTGTTTCTTTTTGTAACCTGAAGGGAATGGAAAAAACTGCATTATAGCAAGCAGTAAAAGTATTAGTATAGAATACCCAGTGGTAAAGATTAGAGATTATTGAGAATATGTTTAGAATAGGAAATAAAATGACTTGCAAGGCAAAGAGAATAAAAGTGCATAAAACTGACATCATTTGGACTTAAAGGGCTAACAAACCATAGGTATATCTGAAATTGGCAACTTTAAGGGCAAGAACAAGAGAAAAGACTAAAACAAATGTAGGTTGAACAAATTTAGATTATAGAGATGTGTACTTCCTGACTAATGTCAAAAGTACGTTGTTCTTTACCACGAGTAGAACAATATCATTCCCTTCACCTAGCACCACAGCCTACAATGGGATTCTCAGACTGAGTCTGTCAATGGCTGGAACTGGTTACAGGTTTTTAATAAATCACAATCAAAACGAGGGGGCTTCTCACTAGACAAAGTGGGAAACTTGATGGATTAATCCATTGATAGCTGAATGAACTAATGGGAGGTAGAACCTAGATGGAAGAAGTAGGTCACTGGGGGCATGCCCTGGGAGGATTTATTTATTCCCTTCCTCCCTTTCTCTTCCTCTCTCTCTCTCTCTCTCTCTCTCTCTCTCTCTCTCTCTCTCTCTCTCTCTCTCTCTCTCTCTCTCTCTCTCTCTCTCCATATATATATATGTGCTTCCCCCATGCCAGGAGCTAAGCTAAGAGCAGTCCTCTACCATGCCTTACCTCCATGGTGTTTCTACCCTGGAGCCAGTTGATCATGGATGAACCTATGAAACAATGAGCCCAAATATATCTTTCTAAGTTGTTCTTGTCAAATATTTTGGGTACAGTGACAAAAGGCTGACTGACACAGCTTGTCAGTGCTAGGTGCTAAATGAAGGGAGTGTTATTTATTCCACTTATGGCAAAGGACAATCTGCTATTGAATTAGTCAGGAAGTATGCCCCTCTATAGTCTAAACTCACTGCTGAGGTCCAAGCCCTCATGATCCATCCTTGCCTGAAAGACCCGCCTGTGGACCTTGCTGCACTGGGGACCACGCTTTCAATCCATGCACATTTGTGGGGACATTTCAGATCCAAACCATAACATGAGCCTTAGGTCAGAATGGCAGGAAGGAGACACTTTTCTTAGAGAAAGATAGAGCTGAGCTGGTAGAAGAGAAGTGGATACCACCAGCCTTGAGGCCCAGGGCTTGGCCAGAAATGCTGCTTGCTTAAGTGGAAATGAGAGGCAGAACTGGGAGCAGATGGAGTCTGTGGATGAGCTGGGAGTTCAGCCAGTGAAAGTGGTACAGGAGGCTCCACCTGGTCTGAGACAGAACAAGAAGAACTGAATGGAGAATATCACTTCTGCCGGGCGTGGTGGCGCACGCTTGTAATCCCAGCATTTGGGAGGCTGAGACTGGAGGATCCGGGTTCGCGGCCAGCCTCAGCTACCTAGTGAGGCCCTCCGCAACTTAGTGAGACCCTGTTTCAAAATAAAAAATAAAAAATAGGGCTGGGGGTATAGCTCGGAGGTAGAATGCCCCTGAGTTCAATCCCTACTACCGTAAAAAAATAAAAATAATAGAGAATATCACTTCTGAGCTAGAAAAAAGGGTGTGGGTCAGAGAACCACTCTGAGCAATTGTCATTCACGCTCATTTGGCAATTCAACTCGTATTATTATTTAACATCTAATTAGAGTCAACATTGCCCCAACTAGATGGTCGTGTGTGTGTGCGTGTGTGTGTGTGTGTGTGTGTGTGTGTGTGTGTGTGTGTGTTGCTAGGGTTTGAACCCAGGGGCATTCTACCTCTGAGCTACACTTTCAACCCTTTTTTATTTTTTATTTTAAAACACTAAGTTGCTAAGGTTGGCCTCAAACCTGCGATCCTCCTATCTCAGCCTCCCAAGTACTGGGATTACAGGTGTGTGCCACCAAGCCTGGCCTAGATGGTCATATTCTTGAGGGCAAGTTTTTATGTTCAGAATTTACTCTCTATGGCAACCTATGTGATAAGTACTATCATTGGTTCTATTTTGCATAAGATGAAAGTGAGGAAGAGAGAGATGAGTAAGCAACTGATCTTGGATCATCTGGGGAATGGCTCCTCACATTTTTATTGAATGAAAAAATAAGTCAATGAGTAACAATTTAGACATTTTCAAAAACATCCTTTTCAACTTTCTTTCTCAAGCAAGTTTAAGAACCGTTTGGAATTCATAATTAAAGTACTGGAAGCAAACTATTTGAAGGAGGCAACTCAAATTGTGTGCATTGAGATGGCAAAACAATCAAAGGGTGGTCTTTAATTGGCTTATTTAACTGTAAAATGCAAAAAACAGTGAAGCCTGTTATCTAAAGGAAAAGATAAAAGGCAAGGGCAGAGTCAAAGATAACAGATTTCAGCAGTCACAGATTTTTCTCTCTCTCTCTCTCTGGAAATCACAGCTGTTTTTCCTATCTGCCAACCAACTGGAACTCATCAAATGACTTTTGTTGAAAGCCCACAGGTCTTGGCAGGGTGGGTAGGAGTGCAGAACACATGGGCCCTCTCTTTCAGGACCTTACATTTCAAAAGAAATTCACCAGGAGAACCCGAGGGAAAACTGACCTGGCTGGGAAGGGGAGAGGACAAGCTTTAGTGCATATTTTCACACACCCTAGCAGTTCAGCCAGGAAGCACACCCCACTCTGTACCAGAGGAAACAGGAACACCAATATGGCTATATGGACTGAAAGGCTACTATCAGTTTTTAGAGTTGACATTGCTATGGTTTAGAGATCATTGTTAAGGTTTGAATGTTTGTCCCCTCCCCAACTCATGTTAAAATTTAGTTGCCATTGTAATAATTTTAAGAGGTAAGACCTTTGAGAGGTGATTATGCCATGAGGACTCAGCCTTATGAATGAGTTAATGCCATTATTTCTAGAGTCGATTCCTCATGAAAGAACAACTTTGGCTCCCTTTTGCCTCTCTTCCTTTCCCTCTTCTCTTTTTCCCCTCTCCTTCTCACTATGGGATAGTATAGCAAGAAAGTCCTCACCAAAGGCCAGCCCTTTATCTTCAACTTCCCAGCCTCCAGAACCAGGAGCCAATAAGTTTCTCTTCATTATAAATTACCCAATCTGTGATATTCTGGGATAGCAGCACAAAACAGACTAAAACAGTCATCTAGTCAATCAATGAGCTTTGGACTCTACTATGTATTGGGTTCAATGCAAGTTGCAGATTTGCCAATGGAACTGTCCCTACAGTCTGCATCTCACAGGACCTCATTCCTTTCAGGAAACCAACAAGTTTGAGTTGCATATGAATCCAAGCTGGAGGAAGGAATAATCGGATTACGGGGGTCAAATCAACACACCATCTCCTTGCTTGTGACACGCTTGGCCTGGCCCTGGCTGCCAAGGGTCCCCACTACCAGCCTTCTACCTGTTATTTCCCTCATCGCCCCTCTGTGACTGTGTTGCCTCTCCCACATCTCTACACACCATTCCCTGGTGTTGACACTCCTACTGATCAAGGTCACACTTGAAATTTCATTTTTACTAGACTTCCTCTGTCTGCCCCATCGCTCGGGTGTAGACAGCTTACCCTCGGAAAGAAGCCCTGTGAATAGGTGCTACCAAGGAGGCTGACTGAGATGAAAGGAAAAAAATGGGGTTAGCATTTACCGAAACTGGTCAGGCTGAAGTGGAAATCCCCAAAGAGAAAGATGCAAAACATGCTACTGCTTCTAGTAGGGATGGAGAGATTTGTGGAACCAAAATGAGGGCGGGGGCTGAAAACAGTACAAGATCGGTTACACAGTGAGAGGAAAACGAGCTGAAGGCTGCATCTCTTTAGATGAAAAATGAAATTTTTCCAACATGCCAAATGGTAAAGAAAATAATCGAATGGTGCCCAGATTAAACAAATGTTCGTGATATCCCTTTTCACTCTCTTTTGTTTTAAAAAATAAGCTAAAAGCCAGCTTTGTAATCCTGATTGCACGTCCCACCCAGCCCCTCCGCAAAATGCAGATCATTCTCAAAAAGTATGAGAGCTACCAAGGGACAGTATTGGGATTATCTTTTATAACTCCTCATTGGTTTTGGCTTCGTGTTATATATAGAGTAAAACTATGTTAAACAGCTAGCAGATTTTTTTTAAGTGTGTAACATAAAGCAAATACTGTCTTAACATACCTCACTCTATTTGAAGGAACCACGCCTGTTCATGTCACAAAGAAGGTTACATAGAAGGCTCTTGTAGAAGGTTGCTCATTTTAGAGCCACTCTAGGCCCCGTTTCTGAAATCTACTTCTTTTGATATACATTTTTCACACGAGGCCTATGTCACTTGTATAGCTAGCTAGCACCTCCTCCTAAAAATATCTCTCAGTAGATGTAATATGAGTCAACAGGATTGATCTGAGCACTCTATGTATATTAATTCACTAAATCTTTGCAACAACACAATGAGACAGATACATTTGTTATCCCCATTTTACAGGCCAGAACACTCATCTGCAAAACATACTGGGTTTTATGTATTTGTGTCACAGGCTCTCAAATGCAGAATGAATTGCAGCCCTCTTCAATTTTATGTCATTATGCTATGTAATTACTGGGTCTTTAATTGCCTAGGGCTTCCAGCTATCCAGGCATTGCGTCAATACTTGATTGTATTGTAGCTACTCCTTTGACTTTCTTCAAATACAGTCTTCATTTCTTCATAGAGAACTCACTAGAAAACAAATGTTTCATTGGGTCCAGATTGCCCATTTGGTACACAGGAGCCATTTATCTTCTTGAGCCTAAGGAAGGGCTGGGACTCCAGGGAGGGTAAAATCATTGGCACACAGCAGCAGCCAGACACCAGCCACACAGACGCAGGGGGAGTGGAACCACATCTCTCGGCTCTCTTCCTTCCCTTCTACATTTGGGTCACCCTTCCCTTCCCAACTGGCCAAACCAAACAATAATGATTCTTCAAGGCCCAGCTTAATTCTACATCCCCAGGAGAGCCCTCCTGGACAAGTGCAGTCCACATTGATTCTTCTCATGCTGTCCTTCAGTGCAGTGTGCGTGTTTCATGTGCTTGCTTGCTTTCTCTCACTGAACTTCCAATGAACTCTGGAGCAGTTGGAAGTTCCAATGAACTCCCAAAGATCAGGAATAATATACTTATGTATACCTAATGGTGATCACCACAAAACTCACTGGGGTGCCCATTTATCTCTATTTTAAGGATATGGAGGGGAGCATGTGGAGGGGTCTGGGTGGAGAAAGGGAAGTTATTTTATGGTGACCCTAACCCAAAGCAGCCTGAGGGTCATTGCTGCTGCTTGGTCATTGTATGTCTACACAGAAACCTTCCAGCCATGGGAAGAATAACATCCCTCCTTCCATTTCAAGCAAGAAATAATACTGGCATGTAAGGGATCTGCAAGTGGCTCCTTGCCCTGGTTCAAAGGAGGCTCATCAGGACCTGCCATTAGATTGAATCTGATAATAGGAGTGAAGTACAAGACAAAAGTAGCAGGGTGAGGGGTTTAACTTGGGGATTCTGGAGTCAGATTTGTTAAGATGAAATCTGAGCTCTACCACTTACTACCTACATGACACAGAACAAGTTACATAACATCTCTAGGCCTCTATTTCTTAATCTGGAAAACCGGGGCAATTATATTAGCACCTGTCCCATAAAGTTGATAGGGATTTGTGTTAAAATTCATAAAGCATTTAGAACAGTGCCTCGTCCAAAGCAGTACTGTACAAGTGCTTGTTTTATTATTATTTGTGTCCCTACCCTTTCATCTAGCATTTTCTTCTTTTACTAAAAGAGGGCTTTCAACTGAACGTGGTAGCATATGCTTGTAATCTCAGTATTTGGGAGGCTGAGACAGGAGGATTGCAGGTTGGAGGACAGCCTCAGTAAGTAGTAAGACACTCATCAATCCAGCAAGACCCTTTTTCAAAATAAAAACAAGATAGGGCTGGGGTTGCAGCTCAGAGGTAGAATGCCCCTGGGTTTAGTTCCCAGTGCCGCAAAAAAAAAATAATAATAATAATAGACTAAAACAGGGCTTTCATTAAGAATGCTTACCTTATTGCCTTACATACTTTGGGACCAATAGATCTCCTTGATGTGTGGGAATGATTTTTGCAAAAGCAATCCATAGGAATATCTTCCAGCCTGGCCCTGGGGAAGGAGTGTGGCATACCTGGGCTCAGACGCCAGTGCCATGCCTGGTGTGTCTGCATCGCCAGTGCTTGACCTGTAAAACAGGGATAATAACACTTCCTTCACAGCAATGTTATAAAAATGAGAAATAATGCTGGATTGCAGATTTGAGGCTAGTCTCAGCAACTTAATGAGATCCTGTTTCAAAATAAGAAATAAAAAGGATTGGAGTGTAGTTCAGATGTAGAACACCTCTGGATTCAACCCCAGTACCAAAGAAAGAAAGGAAGGAAAGAAGGGGAATTGAGTCATCGATTGGCACATAGTCAGCACTTAGTTAATGACAGCAATGTATAATGTCATTGTCATCATATCATGAATTGGATACTTAGCATACTGCTGTAACTAATTTTTAAAATATTCCTTATATATTGAGATTTTTAAGGTCTTCTACAAAAAAATTCATAACTTCTACAAGCTGATGTGAACTTTAATATATAATATAATCCTAATACTTTCTACCAATTAACTATGATACGCTAGAGAAACCTAAAAAACAATTTTTGCTGTATGTTTGTATTTTAAACAAATCCCTAGGTTTCCCTATAATATACACATTTAAAACTCTTCATAAAAAAAAATGGCTTGGCTTCAGCAGTACACTAAATGTGGCTATCAGATCACAGGCAGTGGCAGGTATCACTGTTCTAAAAGAGAAACTGAGTGCCAGAGGAATCCAGTGAGCACTGTTCTAGACGCACATTGCCTCAAGAAAACATTATGGTAAAAACTAATTACTCAAAACACTTTTGAAGTTGCAAGAGATACATTCCTTTGAAACCATTTTCAGAGTTTAAAAAAAAAGTTTTTGGAAAAAAATAATGAATAACTTTAGCCTCACTCAGAAGTCTCCAACAGAATCATGCTCTGGTGCAGCTGTAAGGTATCATCCTGAAGATAGTTGTAGGACAGTCGCCTCACTTCACAGATTAGAAACTCAAGCCCAGAGCAGTGATAGAAGTAGCTGAGGATCAGTCCCTGGGTGCCTCTTCTGCTACTGGTCACCTCTCTGGGCCCAAGTCTTTCTGTGTGAACTAAACTCAAGAACTCTCGCCATTTCTTTTCAGACTTTAAATTTAGAGAAATGTGAGAACTGAGATACATGCACCTGAAGGGAAAGAATTTACACCTGTGTATGTGAGACTAACAAGAAAGAAATGAAAGTAAGGTAATAGAGAAATGTTCTTTTAACATAATTTTGTTTTATCCATTTCTCCAATGCTGGGGATTAAACCTAGGGCCTTGTACATGCTAGGCAAGCACTCTACCACTGAGCCACATCTCCAGCCCTATTTCATCTAGTTTTTTAAAAATTACCTAACTCAGGCATGGTGGCATGCACTTGTAATCCCAGTACTTGGAAGTCTGAGACAGGAGTATCACAGGTTCGAGGCCAGTCTCAGCAACTTAGCAAGATCCTGTTTCAAAAACAAAACATAAAATAGAGCTGAGGGTGTGGCTCAGAGGTGGAATGATCCTGAGCTCAATCTCCAGTACCAAAAAAAAATTATTATCTAAAAACTATTGAGTCAAAACTATATTTTGAGAGGAGGCCTTTAAGGCTTGGACTATTCAAACACATGAACTCACCAAAAAGCACAGTGAGTGTTGGAGTCAGGTAGGTGACAGGAAGAACCCCCCCAGATCAATGAGTTGTTTTAGTCAGTCTGGTATCTCCGGTCATAATGTGTGTTGATGGAAAGCCCCATTATTCACAGCAACTCAAATAGAGCAACCCTAACCCTAACCCTTCCCAGGTGCTGCAGCACAAACTGTGTTCTCAGGCGACACTACACTGTCCCTCTTGTTGCCACTGAGTACTCTGCCTCCCAGAGGAAACCAGCCAGACCAGTGTGGGCAGCTCAGAAATGGCCTTGGACAGGTGCTTCCACAGCCTCTTTTCAATTCCATTTTCCTGGACTTTGTAAAGGGCTATCAGATGCCAGGATTAGAGGAACAATGCAGATGAGCCAGCGTGGGTTTTTTTCTCCTTTGTCCTGATGTGACTTTTTTTCACTGCATTTCATCCTGCATATGGGAGCCACCCTTCTCCTTGGATTATGTGAAAATTATTTGGGGAGGGGAGGCCCAAGGCTGAAGTTCTTTTATAAGGTGGAGAAAATAACTTGCTAAATTTTTATTAAAGTTCTGCTCATGTGCAGCCTCCTAAGGCTTCTGGGAATAGGCAAAGCAGTGAAGACCATCCTCCAAGTTACCCTCAGTATATTTTCACATGGTTGTTTTTTGAGTATCTAAACATGAGTTATTTTGAAGCCTTAATGTCCTACTTTTTTCCTCCAATTAATCAACTCTATTGTTATTTCACTGCTCACTAACACCTCTACTAGAGAATAAGGGAAAGAAAATGAAACTTAATTTATGATTGTAGACTGCTAAGAAAACACTTGATTTGGTCAGTATTGTAAGGAAAACGGTCTCAAAACAAGGTGGCCTTAGAGACCATTACTTTGTTAAGATGTTCAGGTCGTTAAGATGCCTTAAGATGTGACTTCGACTGTAAGAAAGAGAAAACCTGACAGTAATTACTTCCCATAAGAAGAAGGCCATGGTACCGTGGCTCTGAAATGGATACCGTGGATCAGCCGTGTGGTCAGGGGACACGTCCCCAGGCTCTTCCAATCTTGGACTGTAGAATCTTCTCCTCATGCCTGTTTACACCTGGGGGGAAAGACAGTCTTCCAAATTCAAGACAATTTCCAGACAATTGTTTTCAAGGCAGAATGCAGAAGGCAGGGAAAAGGCTATCTTCCCTGTCTTCACCACTTTAGGAAAATAAATCTTCCCAGAAACCTTCACAGATGGTCCCTTAGGTCACATCGCCTCAAGAGAGGCTAAGTCATATGTCCTCTATTCTATACTAAGGGGGCAGGGAAAGGAGGTTTGAAATGACAATAGAATGAGCCAACCAGCAGTATCTGATAGAAGGAAAAACTGTCTCCTTGACATAAAAACCAATTGGCCAAGAAAATTTAAGAAATTAACATTTAACACTTGTTGGGTCCCCACTGTTTACTGGACCCACCATTACTTGGTGACAGTGGTAAAGCTAAAAGTTGATTCACCCTGATCCCCAGCTCTCTGCTTGTGTATTAGTCCACACTGTCTGCTCAGAAGGAAAAGATAGGAGAAAGAATGTTAGTTTTATTCATTAAATAGATGAAATAACAAAAGAAAGGGAAGGAGATTGGTTTGATTCTTCTTGAATCATAAAGACACAAGCCAAGTGTGGAGGCACGAGCCTGTTATCCCAGTACGTAAGAGGCTGAGACAGGAAGATCTCAGATTCAAGTTCAGCCTCAGCAACTTAGTGAGACTGTGTTTCAAAATAAAAATAAAAAGGTGCTAGAGGTATAGCTCAGGGGTAGAATACCCCTAGGTTCAATTCCCAGTGCCAAAAAAAAAAAAAAAAAAAGACAGAAACACCTTTCTACTAGATATTAGAATTAGTTTTTCAAAAAGATGCATTAGTGTCTGGCATCTTTGTCGAAAACCAATTGGCCATAAATGTGTGGGTTTGTTTCTGTATCTTCTATTCTGTTCCATTGGTCTGTCTGTCTTTGTTCAATACCATGCTATTTTTATTGCTATAGCTCTGTAGTATAATTTGAAGTCAGGAATTGTGGTGCCTCCTGCATGGTTCTTATTGCTGAGAATCGCTCTGGCTATTCTGGGTCCTTTTATTTCTCCATATAAAATTTATGACTGATTTTTCTAGGTCTGTGAAGAATGACATTGGTATTTGATAGGGATTGTATTGATTCTGTTGATCACTTGTGGTAGAATGGTCATTTTGATATTTATTCTGCCTATCCAACAGCAAGGGAGATCTTTCCATTTTCTGAGATCTTCAATTTCTTTCTTTAGTGTTTTATAATTTTCTTTTTTTAATTAATTTGTTTATTTTTTATTCGTGCATTGTAATCATACATCTTTGTTAAGTACAAGCTGATAAAGGTAAAGGCATACATGCACACATTTCTCATTTAGCCCTTCCCCAATTCCCACCCCACTCCCTCCTCCTCCCTCCTTCTCAAGGTCAGTTTAGTGATTGACTTTGATATGTTTGTGAAAGTACATCATGCTCATTAGGGTGTCCACCTTCCCCCCATCACTTTCCATTAAGTCAAATTCTTTGCTCACCTAAGGATTCTCCTTCTTCATCTGGAGTTCCTCTTATGTTCCATTTTCTCCCTAGCTTCCACATATTAGGGAGAACATATGACTTTTTACTTTTTGTGACTGACTAATCTCACTAAACATAATGTTTTCCAGTTGCATCCATTTCCCTGCAAATAACATGATTTTGTTCTTCTTTATGGCTAAATAAAATTCCATCGTGTACATATCCCATACTTTTGTAATCCATTCATCTGTTGATGGACATCTTGGCTGGTTCCATAGTTTGGCAATTGTAAATTGTGCAGCTATAAACATAGATACGCATGCATTGGACTGATAGTTTGGTTTCCATTCTGTTGTGTAGATACCCAGAAGAGGTAATGCTGGATCATATGGTAGGTTCATTCCCATTCATCTAAGGATCCTCCATATTGTTTCCAAAGTGGTTGAACTAATTTGCAATCCCACCAACAGTGTATTAGGGTTCCCACTTCTCCACACCCTTGACAGCATTTGTTGTTGTTTGTGTTCTTGATGATTGCCAATCTGATTTGAGTTACGTAGTTTTGATTTGCATCTCTCTGATTGCTAATGATGTTGAACATTTCCTCATACATTTATTGGCCATTTGTATTTCTTCTTTTGTGAAGTGTCAATTTAGATCCTTTGCCCATTTTTTGATTGGGTTATTTGTTTTCTTAGCTGTGAGTTTCTTGAGTTCTCTGTATATCCTAGATATTAGTCCTCTATCACAAGAGTAGATGGCAAAAATTTTCTCCCACTCTGTGGACTCTCTGTTGAGGTTCTTGATCATTTCCTTTGCTGCATAGAAGCTCTTCAGTTTAATGCAATCCCATGTATTGATCTTCCTTTGAGTTGCTTGTGTTTTGGGGGTCTTGTTGAGAAAGTTTTTATCTGTGCCTATGTGTTAAAGTGTTGGGCCTCTTCAAGTAGCTGCAAGGTCTCTGGCCTGACTTCCAGGTCTTTGATCCACCTTGAGTTGACTCTTGTGCAGGGTGAGAAAGTGGGGTTTATTTCCATTTTCCTGCATATGGTTAACCAGTTTTGCCAACACCATTTGTTAAAGAGGCTATCTTTTTTTGAGTGTATGTTTTTGGCTCCTTTGTCAAAAATCAGTTGACTGTAAGCACGTGAGTCTATTTCTGAATCTTCTATTCTCCTCCATTGGTCTAGTGTCTATTTTTGTGCCAATACCATGCTGTGGCTTTGTAGTAGAGTTTGAAGTCAGGTATTGTGATACCTCCTGCATGGTTCCTGTTGCTAAGAACTACTTTGGCTATCCTGGGCTTTTTGTTGTTCCAAATGAATTTAAGGACTGATTTTTCTATGTCTGTGAGGAGTGACCTTGGTAATTTCATGGGTATTGCATTGAATCTGTAGATCACTTTGGGGAGGGTGGCCATTTTGATGATATTTATTCTGCCTATCCAGGAGCATGGAAGATCATTCCATCTTCTAAGGTCTTCATCGATTTCTTTTTTCAACTTCTTGTAGTTTTCCTTATAGAGGTCTTTTATCTCTTTGGTTACATTTATCCCTAAGTATTTTATTTTTTGGAGTGCTATTGTGAGTGGAATTGTTTTCTGGATTTCTTTTTCAGTGGTTTTATGGTTGGCATACAGAAAATCTTCTGATTTTTTAAGATTGATTTTGTATCCAGACACTTTGCTGAATTTGTTGATCAGTTCTATAAGTTTTTTGGCTGACTTTGTTGGGTCTTCTAGGTATAATATCATGTCGTCTGCAAAGAGGGATAGTTTTAGTTCTTCTTTCCCTATATTTACCCCTTTGATTTCCTTCTCTTGCCTTATTGCTCTGGCTAGAGTCTCAAGTACTATGTTGAACAGAAGAGGTGATAATAGACATCCTTGTCTTATTCCTGTTTTTAGTGGGAACTCTTGCAGTTTTTCTCCATTTAATATGATATTGGCTGTAGGCCTATTGTATATTGCCTCTATGATTTTGAGGTATGTTCCTTCTATTTCAATTCTCTGCAGTGCTTTTAGCATGAATGGGTGCTAGATCTTGTCAAATGCTTTTTCAGCATCAATTGAGATGATCATGTGATTTTTGTCTTTGATTCTGTTTATGTGGTGAATTACATGGATTGTCTTTTGTATGTTGAACCACCCTTGAATCACTGGGATGAACCCGACTTGGTCATGGTTTATAATTTTCTTGATGTGGTTTGAATGCGCATTGCTAGTATTTTGTTTAGCAGTTTTGCATCTAAGTTTGTCAATGATATAGGCCTATAGTTTCTTTTCTTGAGCTGTCTTTATTCGGCTTTGGTATTAATGTGATGTTGGCTTCATAGAAAGTGTTTGGGGGGGTCCTGTTTCTATTTCCCGGAATAGTTTGAGGAGTATTGAGATTAGCTCTTCTATAAATGTTTTATAAAATTCACTTGGAAAACCATCTGGCCCTGGGCTTTTGTTTGATGGTAAACTCTTTATTGCTATTTCTATTTCTTTGATTGTTATTGGTTGATTTAAGTTTTCTATATCTTCTTGACTCAATTTAGGAAGGTTATATGTATCTAGAAAATTGTCAATTTCTTCTAGATTTTCCATTTTGTTGGAGTATAGTTTTTCAAAATAGTTTCTGATGATCCTATGTATTTCCACACTGTTGGTGGTAATATCACTTTTTCATCTCTTATTTTGGTAATTTGGGTTGATTCTCTCTTTCTTTTGGTTAGGTTGGCCAATAGTTTATCTACCTTGTTTATTTTTTTTCAAGAAACCAGCTTTTGGTTTTGTTGATTTTCTGTACTGTTTTTTTATTCTCTATTTCATTAATTTCTTCTCTGATTTTCATAATTTCCTGTCTTCTACTGGCTTTGGGGTTAGACTGTTCTTGTTTTTCAAGGGCTTTGAGTTTTGTCATTGGGTTTTTTATTTGGTGGTTTTCCGTTGTTCTTATGAGGGCACTCAGTGCTATAAATTTTCCTCTTAGTACTGCTTTCAAGGTGTCCCAGAGGTTTTGATATGTTGTGTTTCTGTTTTCATTGGTTTCTAGGAATTTTTTAATTTCTCCCCTTACTTCTTGTATGATCCATTCCTCGTTCAGCAATGTGGTGTTCAGTCTCCATGTGTTTACATGGTTACTCTGGGTCTTCATAGAGTTGATTGCTAGTTTCACTCCATTGTGATCTGAATAGATGCAGGGAATTATGTTACATTTTTTGAATTTGCCATTGCTCCCTTTGTGGCCCAAAATGTGGTCTATTTTGGAGAAGGTTCCATGGGCTGCTGAGAAAAATGTAAATGCAGCTGTAGTTGGCTGAAATATTCTGTATGTGTCTAACAGGTCCATTTGGTTTATGGTATTATTTAGGTCTGAAGCATCTTTACTGACCTTTTTTTTAGAAGATCGGTCTAGTGATGTGAGAGGAGTATTGAAGTCTCCTAGTATTAGTGTATTGAGATCTATGTGTGACTTTATATCATGCAGAGTTTGTTTTATGAAAGTGGCTGCACCTATGTTTGGGGCATAGATGTTGATAATTGTTATTTCCTCTTGCTGGATTGTTCCTTTTACTAGTAAAAAATGACCTGCTTTGTCTCATTTGATAAGCTTAGGCTTGAAATCTAATTTATCTGATATCGTAGTTGCTACTCCTGCTTGTCTTTGAGTTCTTTGGCATGGATTACCTTACTTCAGCCCTTCACCTTTAGTTTGTGGGAATTTTTGCTTGTAAGGTGTGTTTCTTGCAGACAGCATATAGATGGATTCTAGGTTTTAATCCATTTTGCCACCTTGTGCCTTTTTATTGGGGAGTTGAGACCATTTATCTTCAGTGTGATTATTGAGAGATGATTTTTAATTCCTAACATTTTGAGTTTTGACTTCTGTTTGCAGTAGTGTTTGTTCTTCTTTGCTTACTTGTTTGCTTTCTAGAAATTATTGTTTCTCTGATTCTGATGTTTACTTGTTAGTTCTTCTTTGTAGTTAATCCCTTTGAGTATTTTCTCTAGTGCTGGTTTGGAAGACATAAATTCTTTCAGTTTCTGTTTGTCATGGAAGGTTTTTATATCCTTGTCAGAGAGAGAGTTTTGCTGGGTAAGAGAATCTTGGCTGCAAGTTATTTTCTTTCAGAGTTTGGAATATGTTACTCCCGCCCCTCCTGGCTTTCATGACTTGGTTTGGGAGGTCTGGAGTGATTCTAATTGGTTTGCCTCTAAATGTCACTTGGCCTTTTACTTTTGTTGCCTTTAGAATTCTCTCCTTAGCATCTACATTAGTCAGCTTGATTATTATGTGGCATAGTGAACCTCTTCTTTGGTCTTGTCTGAAGGGGGTTCTATATGTTTCCTGCACCTGTGTGTCTACTTCTCTTTCTATGTTTGGAAAATTCTCTGATATTACTTCTTTGAAAAGGTTGTTTATTCCATTAGTTTCAACTTCTAATCCCTCTTCTATGCCTATTATTCTTAGGTTAGCCCTTTTAAAGTTGACCCAGATCTCATCGATGTCCGATTCATACTGCCGATTTTTTTTCTAGAGTATGTACAATGGAATCATTTTTGGAATGGTCATCTTCTAGGAGTGATATTCTATTTTCCATGTGGTCTAATCTACTGTTTATAGTTTGTATTGATGCCTTCACTTCTATTATTGCATCTTTCAGATCCTTCACTTCCCTCAAGGCTTCTCTATGGTTCCTGCTCAGGGTATCAGATTCTTTGTTTATTTGTTCCTTTTTTTCTTTCCAGCTCTCTGCATTCTTTCTGGAAATTTTGTATCACTTCTATTATTAAAGATCTGAATTGTCCTTCTGGTAAGCTCTGCCATTCAGTGTCATTGAGTTCTGTTGTTTCAGGGTCATGTTGACTCATTGTTTCTTTGGTATATCTCCTTCCCATGGTATCCTTGTTCTTGAATTTATAACTTTGCTGCTCTTGCACACTTTCTCTGAATTTACAGGTTTCTTGCTTTTTTTTTTTTTCTCTCTGTGAATGGTATCTTGTACTGAGTTGCAATTACTCTGGAACTTCTTCTGCCCACTCTATTGGTGCCTTTGGTGGGTTTCAGGTGTTGACTTCTAGGGTCTAGCAAAAGCTAACAAAGCAACCAATCCTCCGAACAAACAGATAAATTAAATCAATGCAAAGTGAAAACAGAGTAAAAACAAAACAAAAAAACCCAGAAAACAAAAAACAACAACAAGAAACAAAATAAAAAGCCCTGCAAGTTTTTAAGAACAGACCTGATTTGGCCTCTGCAAATCTTTTGGGTAGATCTCTGCTGCTTTGGGCAGCTGGCAAAATAGCGGCTGCCACTGCCACACACGGGCTGGCTCCTTTGTTCTCCCTAGTCTGCTTTCTGGGTTCTGATCAGCTGCTTTTGTTGCTTTGTTCACCTTTCTGCTGTTTTGCTTTTATTTCCTTCCATCAAGAAGCTGCTTTTGCAGCAGTTTTGATTCAAGCTCTGCAGTGCAGCTGATCACTGCTCCAGCTCTGGAGGAAGAGGTGAGTTGAGGTGGCCCTGTGCGGGCTTAAGCTGGTCTTACCTTGCATTCCTCACTGTTGAAGGTGACATGATATGCCACCTGATTAGGATGTGGAGCTCAGGAGTCACTTACTCCACCTCTGGTCACTGGGAATGCAGAAGGTCATTATATATTTCTTTGTTAGTAGACCCCACACTGGGGGCTGGCTCAATGGCAGCCTCTACTCTGTGCCATGGCACCGCTGCCGCACAGATGGGCTTCTTTGCTCTCCCTGGTCGGCTTTCTGGATTCTGTTCAGCTGTATTTCAGTTTTCGTAGCGTTGTTCACTTTTTTGTTGCTTTTTTTCTTCTGTCAAGAAGCTGCTTTTATGGCAGATTTGAATCGAGCTCACAGTGCCTGATGAGAGGTGTATCACTCCAACGCTATCTTCCCAGAAATCTGTGTTTTATAATTTTCATTGTAGAGGTCTTTAACCTCCTTGGTTATGTTTATTCCTAGGTATTTTATATGCATACCCATGTTCATAGCAGCACAATTCACAATAGTCAAATTATGGAACCAACCTAGGTGTCCATCAACAGATGAACAAATTATGGGAAATACACACAATGGAATTCTACTCAGCAATAAAGAAGAACAAAGTTACGTCATTTGCAAGAAAATGGAAGGACCTAGAGAACATTATGTTAAATGAGATTAGCCAGCCACAGAAAATGAAGGGGCATATGTTTACTCTAATATGTGCAAGCTAGGAAGTAATTGGCATACAACAAGGACTCCAGATAATGGAGGAGAAACCTCAGTGCAGCCAAGGAGGTGGTCTAAGGGAAATAGAGGGGGAAAACTGAGGTTCATTAATAGGAATACTACCATTGACTATGTGTACATATATGAATATACCAACGTCAATCTCAATACTCTGTATTGGGGGGAAGAGATGGGGAGGGAGTGCGGGGCCCAACAAGTGCTGAGTGCATGTGTGTCACTGTCAACATGATTTACATTATGATATGAAACTATAATGTACCAATAAAAACATAAAAAGATGCATTAGGGAAGAAAATTTGAAACTCCTAGCTAAGATTTGAATAGATCATAGTTACAGTTATGTAGGTCATAGTTTCAACTTGCAAATGCATTCTAAGAGTGATTCAGTTTAATATCCCTACCTTTGCCTGAGTTGTCTGAGGAATTAAGAGCTGACATGCTTCAGAAAAATAAGATACGTGCTCTACTTAAATATATGACTTAAGCTTTACTGTCTGAGATCATACCAAAATGTAATTGATCACTGACCTATGCTGTCACTGAGGCTACTCGAGACCTTCACATGAGTCATTGAACTTTATTTAGTGTCTTCATTTTGAAATCAAGATGATAAAAAGGTTGCAAAACACTAGAGTGTCTTCATAGTTTTATTTTTCAGTCTTTTGGATAGCAGAGTCTCAATTCCTTGTGGATACCTGCTTTAGATCCATCCTTTGACAGAACATAAAAGATATCCTAAAGGTGTTAAGAAAAACCAGGCCAGAACTTAATAGGAGGCTCCCAACATACTCTATTGTCTCATGAAATGAAGAAAATGTGTGAACCTAGCTGGGACCACCAAGAGTGGGAGATGTGTCCCTTCCTGGAATTCAGAACATACCTTCCTGTGAAGAAATAGCATTATAAATAGCAATTGGTAAAGTTGAAACCTTGCTGTACTTCAGATACATTATGGTCTTTTGTGAACTTACTGGAAAACCTAACTAACTATTGCCATTTCTATGAAACCAGTGTATTTTAGGGTTTCAAACAACCCTCTTGCATATACAATTTTGGAATAAAGGCAATTCATAAAGAACCTGAGACTATGACCTCTGTCATATAGTTCTTGGAAATTCTTGCATCACCTCCACAGTCACAGATAACCCATGACTATAGATGGCTGCAGTGGTCTGGAGTTCCCCAGGCTTCATCACTGGGGTCTCTCCCCCCTGCATCCTCCTGCGTGTCAGAATGGCTGCACCCATAGCGGCTGAGGCAATAAATTCCTCCTAAAGATGGACCTTTGGCACATCTCCATCTCTTCCACAGAGATTCGCTGAGGCAGATATGCTGGTGTGGTGGGCTAGGAGATACACTACCCAGACCCGCTGCCATGGAGGGACTTGTCCAGCTGCACAAGTGTGGCCAACAGATTACCTCCAGCTGTCAGCATCTGCATGTCAGCTTCAGCTAGAAAGACCCATTTGCCTGAGACTATGGCTCCCTAGTGTAGTCAGCATCTAGTGGCCCAGTGTCCAGTGTCTGGTTTGGTCCAACACAGGAGACACAGGTGGGCCACACTCTCCACAGCCCCATGGGGGGTTGGACAAACACACACACACACACACACACACACACACACACACACACACACACACACACACACACTTTATAATATATACTGTATACAAATATCCTAAGGGTTCATGGCGAGTTTGCTTGTTGGCCCACTTCTCTCCTTGTCTGCTTTAGACACTGCCGTGTGATGCCTGCAGCAACCTCAGGCAACAAGGCACAGCAGAAGGGGCAAAAGCTCCAGATCTATCCTGACATTGCTTAGTTGCAGAACTGACAAAAGTGACTGGAGTTCTTGTGAAGTAAATAGTAAATTCCCTTATTTAAGACACTACCAGTTTCATTTTCTGTTACTTGCAACTAAAAGCATTTCTAACATGCACTCACTCCAACTGGCACAAAAAAAGGAAAGCACTTTCTGTGTGGATTCTCCTGGCTGAAAGGGAGAGAGAATCTCTTAAATATTTAAGCACAGAGCCTGAACTGAACTGTACTACTATTCATGACAGCTATAAAGACCTTGTTAGTAGTTTTAGAGGTCCCCACTCCACCGCTCATCTCTGTTTTGTTTTGTTTTTTTTCTGCCTCATAGCTTCTGCTTCCTCACAAGGACAGCTCACTCAATGCTGCCTATGTCTTTCTTAATCTAATGATCTTTCAGCATATCTCCCACTAGAATTTTCAATCTGTCTCTGTTGAAATCTCCCAGGAAGAGAATATAGTTGACCTAGCCTATCTCTCTCTGCCAGGTCATATCACAAGACAATGGCAAGCCTACAGCTTCTCTGTCTTTGATAAAGGTGTCCTGTTTTGGCCCAACTGAGTATGTTTGGAGGAACAAGGTCACCTGGCATTATACCTAGCCATCCAAGCTGCACAGGGACACATGGGGTCTAACACAGCAGAAGGCAAAAGAAAAGTGAAGACATTAGTGCCCTGTACTCTCCACCTCATTTCCACTCCCTCCCTCACCAAATTTGTCTGGTTCTAATACTTTTGGTCTGTTTCTATTATGATTACTAGAAACATTCCTGCCTCACATGAATAAAAGACAAGCTGTCCCGAATATGCCTTTGGTTACTACTAGGAGGGAAAAGAAAGAAGAAAACAAAAAACATAAGAAGGTTGCATTTGACAGGCACAAACAGGTGTTGATGACAAAGATTTGGCCTTTAGCAAGAGAGGGAGGTAGAAAGCACCACTGTGGAGTGGGGTCCAAGCCAGCTCCCAATTCTTCACAGAGCCAATGGGAAACAGAGAAGGCTTCATGGAAGATGGAGGTTTTAATGGGTGACATAAGCTAGACTAATCCAACAGGCTCCTGTGGCACAATCCTGCTCTGTAGAAAGCATTCCACAGACAACCACACATGGGTCATGCGGTCCTTCCCATGGGAGCGCCAGCTCTCTTCCCCAACATTGGCATTACCAGACATTTTTCTTGCACATTTTATTGGAGTGGCCTAAAACAATTCTATTTCCAAAAGAGCCAAAGCACCCACCCTACCCCTTGTTCTAAGACAGGCAATGTGAAAACTCAGCCCCATGTATCTAAAAGCACAGAGGGAACTATGAAAATGGGATTTTACTCCATGACGACCAGAATTTTCTTGCAAGCATTCTGCTTTGCAAAAACCTTGGCTTTCATTCCACTCTTGATTTTTTAAGCTGGTTTTTGAACACTACTCAGTAGGTAGTTGGCCCTTTTGATGTTTGGCACTTACATAAAAAGGATGAGTTATTTAATTTTCTGCAAAGGCGACCAAGCCTGTTCTATATGTAAAGAGGCAAGCCGTTCAGACATATGTGACCACGCAGGAGTGAATGCTTTTCTTCTTTGAAGGTTCAAAGTTAACATGTCAATTGAATTCCAAGGGATTGTGCATCAGACCTTAAAATGTGGAAACTAAGTTAAGCATCTTGAAGTGCCGGGTTAAAGCAATTATCAGGAAAATTAAGAAGAACCGAAGGGCTGCTTGTGGCAGGAAACTTTCTTTCTTTTTTTCAATTATCTAGCTCAGCTATCTTCTTACCAAATAGGATGTTGGCAATCCAGAGGAAAACCCAAAAGGAACTTAAATTAGTTATGTCTACAAAAGCAAGACAAATTAGAAGTCTGGTTTGATTATGCAGATGAATTAGGATACAGGCTAGTGGGAAAGGGAGTTTAGCCTGACCGTTGTAGATTGGTCACTTGTACAGAATTGAGTTGATAGGCAGCAGTAATTTTCAATTTGTGTCTAGACAAGGCCTGAGGGGATGTGAACAGCACCCAACAAGTTTATTCAGTGTCCACTGAGTGTGCCAAGTGCCAGGAAAACAAGACAAACATCTACCCAAACTCTTCTGTAAAATGAACCCAGAAAGATAAACTGGAAATAAAGTAAATGTCCACAGATATTTTGAGTTCTTAAGAGGACAAAACATTTTGAGTTTCACAAACTTTCAGAAGCCCCCAACCTATTTGAATCCAATCCAATCACCTTAATGTAGAATTGAAGTTCCTCTATAATTAGATCCCAAACACTGTTCTACTTTCTATGTCTGTAGCTCCATACCACCCTGAGAGGGCCAACTCTGCTGACTTCAAATGTACAATCACTCTGTGATTTCAATGGCACCATTCTCTGCCTAGAACATCCTCCTCTCTTGAATTCTCATTCTCTCCACCACCAGTTCTTCTCTGCCCTACCATATCTGACTGCTGAAGCCCACTTTTATGTTTTGTTCTATTTTATTTATATATTTATATACTATGGTGCTGGAGATTGAACCCAGGACCTCGTGCATGCTAGATAGCACTCTACTACTGAGCTATATCCCTAGCCCTAAGCCCACTTTTTTTTTAGTTTAATTAAATACAAAATTGCCCATGAATAATATTACTGATTCTTCTTCATCACTATTACTAGACACTCTTCTGGGCTCCTATTAGATTTTTATGTCCCTTATTTGGAATACACTATTTTTTATTTATTTATTTTGGTGCCAGAGAGTGAAACCAGGTACTATCTCCAAGCTACACCCCAGCCCATTTAATTTTTTTTTTTTTTTTTTTTTTTTTTTTGCAGTACTGGGGATTGAACTCAGGGGCATTCTGCCTCTGAGCTTTACCCCCAGTCCTATTTTTTATTCTTTATTTTGAAACAGGGTCTCACTAAGTTGCGGAGTGCCTCACTAGGTAGCTGAGGCTGGCCGGGAACCCGAAATCCTCCGGTCTCAGCCTCCCAAATGCTGGAATTACAAGCTTGCACCACCACGCCTGGCTCCATTTAATTTTTAAATTTCGAAACAGGGTCTCACTAAGTTGTTGAGAGCTTAACTAAGTTGTTGAGGCTGGCCTCACACCTGTGATCCTCCTGTCTCAGCCTCCTAAGTACTAGGATTACAGTTGTGTACCACCACACCCAGCTTGGAACACACCCACAGTGTTGTAATCTGGCATTACAGTCTTGTACATATCTACAACCTCTACTCAATTGCTACTTTACTGAAAGGAGTCATGGTCTCATTCATTTCCTTAGTTGTGCTACATTTACAGAACAGGTATTCAACACAGGTTTACTAATATATTGAACTGAATCAAAGAAGGACAAAACAAGTCAAGTGTGGTGGCACACAACTGTAATCTCAGTATTTGGGAGGCTGAAACAGAAGGAT
>PVLC010015052.1:35000-38113 GCA_004027655.1 Graphiurus murinus
TGAGGCATTCTATCTTCATTTTACTGGCCCATTTTATTTTTTTATTTTGAAACAGGGTCTCACTGAGTTACCATGCACTGGCCTTAAACCTGTGATCCTCCTGTCTCAACCTCCCAAGTATTAGAATAATACCACGCCTGCCTATAACAGATATCTTTTTTTTTTTTTTTTTTTTTTTGCGGTACTGGGGATTGAACTCAGGGGCGTTCTACCTCCGAGCTATACCCCCAGCCCTATTTTTTATTCTTTATTTTGAAACCGAGTCTCACTAAGTTGCGGAATGCCTCACTAGGTAGCTGAGGCTGGCCGCGAACCCAGATCCTCCGGTCTCAGCCTGGGATTACAAGCGTGTGCCACCACGCCCGGCTCAGATATCATTTTTCTAAGGAAAGCTCTATATGTAAAAACTCGATCTTCAATTTATGTATACCTGCTGTGTGCAGTTTAGGGCAGTGCCATGTATGGAAGGCAAGGAAAATATGCAGTTCTATGTTTTTGCCTTAAATATATGTGATATGGTACTGGGGATTGAACCCAGGGGCATTCTACCACTGAGCCATCTATATCCCCAGCCTTTTTCATTTCTTATTTAGAAACGGTTACCATGTGCTGGCCTCAAACATGCAATCATTGTGAATATGGACTTACCCTACTGTTAGCTTTCCATCATTGGGACGCCATAACTGAGAAAACCAACTTAAAGGAAGAAAGGTTTGTTTTGTCTCATGGTTTCAGAGATTTCAGTCCATTGTTGCTTGGATCCTGGTTTGGGGGCCTGTGGCAGGGAAAACATCATGGTGGGGCTGCATGGTAGAGCAGAGCTGCCGTCTCACGGCAGCCAGGAAGAAAAGAGAGGCCAACACTTGCCCAGGGGCCTGCCCACGAGGCCCTTCCCTTCCTCCACTAGGCCCACCCCTTAGAGGTTCCACACCTCTCAATAGCACCATCACTTGAGGACCACATTTTCAATATACGAGGTTTGGGGGGACATTTAAAATACAAACTATGGCGGGCGCAGTGGCACAGACCTGTAATCCCAGTGACTCGGGAGACTAAGGCGAGTTCAAGGACCACAAGTTCAAGGCCAGTGTTGGGTAATGTAGGGAAACCTTGTCTCAAAATAAAAAATAAAATGGCTGGGACTATAACTCAGTGATTTAAAACAAAAACAAAAACAAAAAAACCTCTGTGTTCAATCCCCAGTACCACAAAATAAAATAAAATCCATGAGCCAGCCATAGTTGCGCATACTTGTAATCCCAGTACTTGGGAGGCTGAGACAGGAGGATCACAGGTTCACAGCCAGCCTCAGCAATTTAGCGAGGATTTCTGCAACTTAGTGAGATCCTGTTTCAAAATAAAGAATAAAATAGGGCTGGGGGAATAGCTCGGAGGTAGAATGCCCCTGGGTTCAACTCACAATAAATTAATTACCAATAAATTAATTAATTAACTAATTAATTAATTCCAAACTATAATACCTACTGTCTGAACCTGTCATATGGACCTTAGCAGGTATGCTCAGCAATATTATTTTTATTTTCCATGTTAGATGCTTTCTCTCCAACAAAGTTGTGAGTTTACTGGAGACGGTATCTGCCTCCTTGGATCTTTTTTTTTTTTTTACGGTACTGGGGATTGAACTTAGGGGCATGTACCTCTGAGCTACACCCCCAGCCCTATTTTTTATTCTTTATTTTGAAACCGAGTCTCACTAAGTTGCGGAGTGCCTCACTAGGTAGCTGAGGCTGGCCGCGAACCCGGATCCTCTGGTCTCAGCCTCCCGAATGCTGGGATTACAAGCGTGCGCCACCACACCCGGCTCTCCTTGGATCTTGATATTGAACATAACTCACTCTTAATATGATTACTTTTTAAGAGTTAAGCTCAGCACAGTGGTACACAACTGTAATCCCAGTACTTGGGAGGCTGTGAAAGGAGGATTGCAGATTCGAGACCAGCCTGGGCAATTTAGCAAGAGACACTATCTCAAAATAAAAAAAAAATAAAAATGGCTAAAGGTATAGCTCAGTGGTAGAATGCTCCTGGGTTCATTCCCTAGTACCACAAAAAAAAAAAAAAAAAAAAAGCAAAACTTCAGAGACTAAATAAAAAAGGGAAGAAGAACTTGAGAACTTGAGAAGATTTCATCATCTTCAGTCGACAAGTAGGGAGCACTACTCTTGATGCTTAGACCTGAAGGAAACATAAGAATCTGTTGAGTTATCACAGAAATCCAAAGAGACCAGATTAAACAGGACTCCTTGGGCAAGAGCACAGAGTTTGGACAGGACAGAAAACCATTAAAGCTCTTCAAGAAGGGAAAGGACAAGATGAAAAACAGTTTTGAAGAAGATTCATCTGATAGAATTATACGGGATTGATAAATTCAGGGAAAATTGGAGGCAAAAGGATGCACATATGTATATAAGAATACATATATGTAAAACTATGGGATATGTACACAATGGAATTTTACTCAGCCATAAAGAAGAAGAAAAACATGTTATTTGCAGGGAAATGGATGGAACTGGAAAACATTATGTTAAGTGAGATTAGTCAGTCACAAAAAGTAAAAAATCATATGCTCTCCCTAATATGTGGAAGTTAGGAAGAAAATGGGATATAAAAGGAACTCCAGATGAAAAAAGAGAAACCTTAGGTGAGCAAAGAATTTGATGATGGGGGGAGGAGGGACACACTAATGGACATGATGTACTTTCGTGAACACATCAAAGTCAATCACTAAACTGAACTTGAGAAGGAGGGAGGGGGAGGGAGTGGGGTGGGAATTGGGGAAAGTTTAAATGAGAAATGTGTGCATGTATGCCTTTATCAGCATGTACCTAACAAAGATGTATGATTACAATGCACCAATTAAAAAAAAAATTAAAAAAGAATACATATAGCCGGGCGTGGTGGCGCACGCTTGTAATCCCAGCATTCGAGAGGCTGAGACCGGAGGATTCAGGTTCGTGGCCAGCCTCAGCTACTTAGTGAGGCACTCTGCGACTTAGTGAGACTCGGTTTCAAAATAAAGAATAAAAAATAGGCCTGGGGGTGTAGCTCAGAGGTAGAATGCCCCTGAGTTCAATCCCCAGTACCGCAAAAAA
>PVLC010015053.1:0-38061 GCA_004027655.1 Graphiurus murinus
AAAAAAAAAAAAAAAAAAAAAAAAAAAAAAAAAAAAAAAAAAAAAAAAAAAAAAATATATATATATATATATATATATATATATATACACACACACACACACACATACATACATACACACACACACATACATACACACACACACACACACACACACACATACATAGGGTTGCGGTGTAGCTCTGAGGTAGAATGCCTCTGGGTTCAATCCTAGTACCACAAAAAAAGAAAGAGCTTTACAAGATGGATGTTGTGGTGCATGCTTGCAATCTCAGTACTTGGGAGGCTGTGATAGGAGGATCTCAGTTTTTTGGTTTGTTTTTGTTTTGTTTTATAGTACTGGGGATGGAACACTGGGGCCTTCTACCTTCAGGCTAGGCCCCCAGCCCTATTTTATTTTTTATTTGTTTGTTTATTTGTTTTTGTGGTACTAGGGATGAAGTCCAGGGGCATTCTACCTCCAAGCTATACCCCCAGCCCTATTTTATTTTTTATTTTGAAACAAGGTCTCACTAAATTGTGGAAGGTCTCTCAAGTTGCTGAGGCTTGCTGCAAACCTGTAATCCTCCTGTCTCAGCCTCCCAAGTACTGGGATTACAAGCGTGTGCCACCATGCCCAGCTTTATTTTTTATTTGAAAACAGGGTCTCACTAAGTTTCTGATGCTGCCTTCAAGCCCGTGATCCTCCTGTTTCAGCCTCCCAAGTACTGGGATTACAGGCTTGTGCCACCATGCCTGGGGGATCTCAGGTTTGAGGATAGCCTCAGCTACTTAGTGAGGCCGTTTCAAAATAAAGAATAAAAAATAGGGCTGAGGGTGTGGCTCAGAGGCAGAATGCCACTGGGTTCCCTCCCCAGTAACACACACACACACACACAAAGTGCATCTATTACCTCATAGGTGTGTGTGTGTGTGTGTGTGTGTGTGTGTGTGTGTGTGTGTGTTTGTAGCTTTTTATTTATTTATTTTTTAATTTTGGGAACAGAATCTTGCTAAGTTTCCGAGGCTGGCCCCAGACCCTGTGATCCTTCTGTTTGAGCCTCCGGAGTACTGGGATTACAGGTGTGCACTACCACAATGGGCAGTGTGTGTAGCTGTTTAAGGTTAGGAGAAAGTTCTTTAAGGGGACAAAGGTTTCAGGTCTATAAACATTTTCTTAGAATCCACTTTGCAGCTGCTGAAGACTGAAATGAAAAAATTCAGTTCATTTCCTCAAAGACCTCGTGGTATACCAGGAGAAAGACAGCTAAGGAGGCGCTCAATACATCGAAGAGGGGACCCACTGCTCCGCTCCGTGTGTCCACAGGGTCCCCACTCCCTCCAAGCCGCTCAGACTGGCGGGTAGGTTTGTCAGATCTCTCCCTAGGCTGAAATGCCATTGGCGCGTCCCCTTCCCCGTGTCGGAACCGGGAGGAGGGACGCCTGGAAGCTCCCCTCCCCGCCCCCGGGCCAACTCGCTTCGCGCTTGCCGGCCGGGCGCCTTACCGAGTCAGACCACTGGGAGGCTGGGGGAGCCGGCTCGGGCGAGGAGTCAGCGAGATGGGGGAGCTCTTATTTTGACAGGGGCCTCTCCGGGCTCTGGTATGAAGGCAGAAGGAGGCAGCCAGAGAGCCCCGATGCTTATTCAGGCTGGGGAGAGGAGCCGAGCGGAGGGGCGAGCGAGGCTCCGGCTGCGCGAGCGAGCTCGGGGAGGCGGCGGCGCGCGGCGGGGCCAGGGGCCGGACATGCTCCAGAGCCGGGGCCGCTGCACCTCCGCCGCCGCCGGGAGCCAGCCGGCCCGACGCCCGCACTCCTGGGTCCCCCGGCGCCGCGCTGCCCGGGGGCTGCGACCCGGACCCTCGGCGTCCGAGCAACAATAAGTCCCAGACAGCCCCCTCCCGCTCCGCGCCCGTCGTCCCCGCGGGCTTTGGGGAAAGTGAAAGGAGGAGGCGAAGGAAGGAAGAAGGAGGAAGGAAGGAGGAAGGAAGGAAGGAAGGAGAGAAGGAAGGAAGGAAGGGAGGAGCGGGAGCTGGAGTCCGAGTCGAGAGGTTCGGGCCGGTTCCCCAACCCCGAGCCCCGGCCCGGCGGAGCGCGCGCTCTCCCGCCGCTGCCCGGCGCCAGGACCATGCTTGGCGGAGGGGAGGCAGGCACCCAGGCGCCAGGCGGTCCCCGGACCTCCTCTCCTGGGCCGGGCTGGTACTGAGATCGAGGCGTCCAGGATCAAAAGATCACCGCCTGCCCGCCCTCTGCGCACCTCCGACTGGCGAGCAGGAGAACCCCAATCCACCCGCCGACCCTGACCTGGTCATGGCGTCCAGCTCCGGCCTGGCGTGAGGACCCTCGACCCGCGCGAGGTGAGGGGTGGGCTGGGGGCGAGGGTGAAAGGCATGCCAGGCCAGCAGGGGCGCGAGGAGAGAGATCCAGTTTGAATCGGGGAAGGGAAACGGTCTGATTGTCTCTTGCCCTCTGGCACGCACCCTTAGGCTGTTTAAAGGGCGGGAGACGCCCCCGGGGCCAGCGGAGGCTACCTTCAGGCCCCCGATCGGGTTGGCAGCCCCAAAGCACGGGGAGAAAGGCTGAGGGGCAGCCGGGGGACCCTTCCACCCTAACGTGGAGAACAAGGCCGGCCTTGGGCCAGCTGGAGCGGCGAACCCTGCCCTGGGGGCTTCTGGGAGATGTAGTCCCCCTCCCAGGCTGCCAGCCCCGCGGGTCCCGGCGCCCCAGCACTCCTCTCCCGGCTGATGGGGGCCTCCAGAAGGAGGTGGGTCGGGACTGGAGAGAACTGGGGTCGCCCCCTGCTCCCAGGCACTGCCTTGGAGCCGCAGGAGCCAGCCTGGAGGATTCTCCCCTGCCAGGGATTCTCAGTAGTGTGGGCCTGGCTGGGGGTGGGGCCGCCGCAGAGTTCCTTGGAGGTGTCCCTGGACTGCCGGGGAAGGTGGCCCCCGCGTGGTCCAAAGGGGCCTTTGGAAGAAGGATGTGAGGGCGAGACGTGAGACTTAGCCCTCTTGGCCAGCTGGGGTATGTCTTACCCCAGAGGTGCTGGATTTGGGCTTCAAGAGACAGGGAGATCCTTTCTCCCCTTCTCCCTCTTGGGGGCTGACATGGGGAATGTCCCTGAAAGTCTGGGAGTGTAGAGGGTGTCTCTGTGGAGCAGTGAAGCCAGGCTCAGCCTCTGTCTGTCTGTCCAGCTTCCTTCCTTCCGGGTTTTTCTGACACCCCTCCCTCCCTCCTCCTCCTGCCTGTCTGCTGCTTGGGGTATGTGTCTGTGTCCCTGTCTGGGGTCCTCTGCTGCCAGAGGAAAAGTCTTGTTCTGACAGAGAGCTGGATGTGTGTCTGAGCCCTGGAAAAGGGGCTCCCCGCCCTCCTGGACCCTTTTGTCAGCACTGTATCTGCCCAAACCCCACTGAGACCATTGAACAGCCCTCCAGTTGGGACCTGGATGGGGGCCTCCAGTCCCCTTCTTCCCCTCTCCTCAGCCCCTCCAGGGAGCAAGCACTTCCTCAGGGCAGAGAATCCTAGGCTGCAGGCCCCTCCCCACCCCCCAGCACAGGCTTGGCTGCCTCCTCCAGGTCAGGACCACGATTTCATGGCCCCAGGGGTAGAACATGCTCAGGCCCTGTCTTCTTCCTGTCAGCTCTGAGGCCTGAGGACCGGGTGAGAATGGGGGAGGAAGGTGAGGGGCAGGGATCGGATACCTAGAAGGAAGGCACTGCTACCCCCAGGGCATCTGTCTCTTTGGCCTTGGAAGGCACCCAGTGTTGCTCCTGACTGGGGTGGGGGTTCATGTTGGGAGGGGTGCTGGTGAGGGTTAGAATTCTTATAAACTTGGATCCAGAGTGACTCTTGTGCCCCAGGGTAGCAGGGGCCTCCTGTCTAGAGATGGGTTCTAGGCGCCCAAGGAAAGCTCAGATTGAGTCTAATTACTAGGGGGGTGAGTCCAAGGAGGGGGCAGATATTACAGGGTCCTAGAGAAGGATGGGTGGTCCACAGGAATCTGGGCTAGTGCATCAGTGGTGATCTGGGACTTAGTGAATTTTGCTTGCTGAAAGCACCTTGGGTCCACATGACTCCACTTACCCTGGTTCCCACCTCCAGACCTGGTACCTGCGTTGAACAAGAGCCGTAGTCTGGGGGCTCAACTTCCGTGACCAGACAGGGTAGTAGCCTTCAGGGCAGAGAGGCCTAGCTGGTGGCAGTGTGGATTCAGTACAGGCTGGAATGCCTGGCACCTGTTTTAGATTAAAGGAGATGCCCTGCAAAGGGGGGTGCCTGCCTGTGGGGGGAGTGGCTGGGATGGAGCTCCAGGGAACCCAGGGACGAGGTGGCGAGGTGGCTAGGTGGGAAGAAGAGCCTGAGAGTTGTAGGCAGTCACCAGCCCTGCAGCCTCTCCTCCAGGGAGTCTAAGGAGAAGCTGCACACCCCCCACCCCCACCCAGCCTCTGGCACTGGAGCCCTGTCCCTGCACCCTGGGGCAACTCTGGGGAGCCAGAGTGTCTGAGTCCAGTCTTCCCAGGATCCGAAGAGGCTGCAAGGGGGTGGCGGCACTGTATGGCTCCAGCTGTCACACACACTTACTGTTCCTGGAACCCTTTGGTTGCTGATAGTGAGGTACCTCAAGAACCTGAGCACCGAAGGGTGACAGGGAAATGGCATCTCTTGCTTCCTTGTACCAGAGCCCTGGGCACTGCCTGGATGCTGACCTGGGGGGATGGAGGGGAATGGCACCGTGGGAAAGCGGGCAGCCCTGGGAGCGAAGTCGGTACAGGCTGGGTGCCGCGGGCAGGGAGCCTCTGCCAGCCCGCTCTCCCCGGGGTGGGGCCGGCTGTTCCAGGGACTGGCTCAACCTGTTGAGCGCCTGGCTGTGTAGCTTGGTGTCTGTGCCCCTGCCTGCCACCCCCAACAGCTGCCCACCCAGAGCCACCCTGTGGGGCTGCCCCCAGTCATCGGGGAGAGGGACTCAGGCTGGCCCTGCTGGGGCTGGGGCTCAGGCTCTCTTCCACACACTGCTGTTTCTCCAAGTTCCACTTGCCAGGCGCCACCCCAGAGCTGGGGCTGGAGGGCTAGGTGGCCGGGGCTGAGGGGCCAGGTGAAGAAGGCCGCAGCCCTGCTGCCGACCTGCTGTCTGTCACCCACATGGGCGGCCCTGAAGGCAGCCTGGAGTACAGCCTGGAATTTCCTCTGCCTGGTGCCAGGGCCAGGCCTCCAGGGCCCCACCCCCAGCCTGGCCTGACCTCCTGTCTCTCCCCTCCCTGGTGTGCTCTGACAACTTTCCCTGGAGGTTGGGGGAGGGGCGGTGAGGGCATCCTGGCTGCCTTGGGAGGGGTGACTTCCTGGGTGTGGGATATGTTGCATTGTCCTGGCTTTAGTCTCCCCTAGGGGCTCCCTCCTGGAGGGGAGGGAAGCCCTGAGTTTCTAGGGGAATGCCCCTTTACCTTGCCCTGAATATAGGGAGTCCTTAGTTTTCAGCCCACCTGGCTGGCAGGGAGGTAGCCTGTTGCTGCTCTGGAGGGGAGAAGGGCACCCGCAGGCCCCCTTGCCTCGATCCCGCAGTGGGAGAGTAGGCCCTCTCCTTCTTTGCCTCTGGTCCGGCAGTTCGCGTCCTCCCTGCCTGGCTCCCCACTAGCTAGCTACCTTTCCTGACCTTGGTGTCTCTTTCTGGGCCCCTTCCCCATGGGCTGGGGCTCCTTTCCAGCCCTCTCCTCCTCTCCCTGTTGACCTGTCTTCCTCCCTCCTCCTCCCCCTCCAGCCTCAACCAGGAATGGCCCTGAATCCAGCATTTTTAGCATTTCGAAACCAAGATTGTTTTGAAATCCCTGAGTGCCTCCCCCTCCCCTCCCCAACCCAGGTTGTCCTCTAATCTGACTGCATACTGTGCACTTGGAGGTGGTGTGTTTGAGTTTATGTGCTCGCACATGGCCGCCGTGTACTACTTGGTGTGCACGTGGCTATATGTGTGTCCCAGAGTGGGTGTATCTTCTGTCAGCCTCTCTGTGTGACTGGCTGATGTTTCCTGAGCCTTTCTGGGCTGCCTCTGCATATGGGAGTCTCTATGGATCTTCACTGGCCTCTCGTGGAGGGTTTGGGGTGTATTGTTAGGAGCTACCTTGAATGAGCATCTATTTGTCTGGTTGCACACGTGGGGGGTGTCTCTGAGGAGTGTGTGCAAGGGGTGTGTCTCTGATGTGTGCATGTGCCTGTTCTTGCACACTCCTGTGCTTTGCATCTCTTTCCTCCTCCCTGGGCGCATGTCTGGGGTGTGTAGTCACAGGTCTCCTGCAGCTCCCTGGGACTGAGTCCTCTGCCCTTTGATAGGGAGGTTTCCTGGAGTGGAGCCGAGAGGCTTTTGGCAGCTATGTGGTCCTTGGAGAGAGAGTGGTGGAGTGGGGAGACTTTGGGATAAACTGTCGCCAGGGCTGCAGCCTCTTCTCTGCCCTTCAGGAAGCCCAGCGCTGGGAGAGGCCCTACGCCACAGCCTACCCTCTGGTCCTGAGGACTCAGTGGTGGCTGATACAGGGAGGCCTAGTGCTCTAAAGGAAAGGGCGGACTGGGGGACAGAAAGTGACCCCTCTCACAGGTCACATCAGACCTGTGAGGCTTGGTGTTAAATTAAAGGTTCAAAAAAGGTGACTTCTCCAGTCAGAGGTGAATAATAAAACAAGATGAGGCCAGGTGTGGTGGTGCATGCCTGTAATTCCCGTACTTGGGAGGCTGAGACAGGAGGATCGCAGGTTCGAGGACAGCCTCAGCAAGTAGTGAGACTCTCATCAACCTAGCGAGACCCTCTTTCCAAATAAGAAATAAAATAGGACTGGGGGTATAGCTCAAAGATAGAATGCCTCTGGGTCCAATCCCCAGTACCACACACACACACAAAACAAAACAAACAAACAAAAAAACCAAGATGGGATGCTGGTGTACTCTACCTGAGCAAAGACGGAGGAGCCTGGAATCCAGGCTTCTGGGGTGGGCCCGTTGGGATTGGAGCCTTGATCTAGGGAAGTCCTTCTCCAGGTTTAGTATCACTCCTTCCTATTGCAGTTAGACCATAGTCTACGGGACAGGAGGTCCCAGGGGGTTTGGTTTTTGTTTCTTTTGGCCAAAACAAGGGTGACGATGGGCTCATGTTGGTGTGGGATACAGGCACTGGAGACCTGCAGCCTCACTGTGACTCAGTCTCCCATCCTGGGAGCTCAGGCTGGAATCGAGTGCTTTCTTCTGGAAGGAGAGGGCCAGGGCAGAGGCTGTTCATAAGATTCCAGGGCCTGGAGGTGGGCATGAGGATAGGCCGTCCCTTCTACCCCCCACTGGTGCTGGTACGGTGGGAAGCAGGGAGGGGGGAGTCACAGGTCGGCACAGTGTTCAGTGACCATCACAGGAAGGCCTTGGCAAGGACTTTTCAGTTTGTTTCTCAATCTGTCTCTGAGACACACACACACACACACACACACACACACACACACACGCGCGCGCATGCGTCACCGCAGACACCTTCAGGAGAGGAGTCCAGGTGGCAGCAGGGGAGGGCAGTGCCAGATGGGCCCCATGGAACCAACTGGGTCCTTGTGGGCTGCTGCTGTCCCCTGTGCAGCCTGCCCCTAGCACTGGAGGACCCCTCTCAAAACCCATCCAGGGCCTAGGAGTAATGCGAGCTGTAGGCTGGAGGGGGTTAAGTCTGGTTGGTAGGGACACCCCCCCCCCCCAGTACAGCGAGAGAGGGAGGGGTGGTTAGCAGCTTGCTCTAGTTGGCATGTCTCCCAGAATTCTTCGGAAAAGAACTCCCCTTTGACCCCCGGTACAAACCAAGCCCAGCCACTAGCCTCCCTCCCGCCTGCTAGAGGAGCTTGCCTGCCCCCCTCCATTGGGCTGCTAAGCTCACTCCCTCACCCAGCCCCCCCCCCCAACAGGCCAGGTCCCTAGACTTTGGCTTCTCGAGACCAGGGGCTGTACCAGAGACCACACAGGGACACACACCCATGTCATTCTCCTGCCCCCGGCCCCTGTCGTGGGATAAGCCGGGGTCCTCGGGCCTCCATCAGGCCAGGTCATGGGAGTCCTCGGCCATTCTTGTCTCCGTGAGGCCAAGATTTCAGGGCGCTGCTTCTTTCTTGCTTCCAGGACAGGGAGGAGGAGTGGGGTAACTGGGTCAGGCCTGGCTCCCAGCCAGTCCATCAGGTCTTGGGGTGGGGGGCTCTGAGCAGCTTGGAGACTTCCTGGAGCTGCAGGCCGGGTGTACAGTGATCAAGTGTATGTGGCGGGCTGGGGCTGGGGTTCTGGGAGGAACAAGGCCCGTAGACTGCTGGCCCAGGGCTTCCAGCTGTGACCCTCTCTCCACAGGGAGCCCCCTTCCCAGAGCACACCTTTGAGCCTGAGGCCAACACTGTTCCGGAGGTGGGAGGTGAGAGGTGAGAGGTGAGAGGTGAGAGGCCACGTGCTTTGTGTCCTGCTAGGCCTCCCTGGTCTCTGTCTGCAGCAGCTGCATCATCCTGGCTTAGCCTCCCGCTCCTTCTTGTCTCTTGGGCTTCCTTCTCCTGGCTTTCTGCCCCCACTTCTTCATGTGTTCCCCTCCCCCCAGAAGGGGGGTCTCCTGGTGAGCAAATAGCCTTCCCTTTTGAATGGGGTAGGAAAGGGGGCGGGGTGGGAGGGGAAGGGTTAAAGCTGGGGACTTTCTCAGTTGGACCTTCTAGGGTGGGAGCTGGGAGATGCAGTGCCCTAGAAGGCACAGCACACTTCCTGCTCCTCCCTGTCACTGGCTCTCCGGCTGGCGTTGGCTTCCAATGGCCAAGTCAAAGCCAGGGTGGCTCTGAGTGGCTCGTGCTGCCCGGACTTCTGAGGTGCTGCTCACACTCCGCACGTGCGCAGACACACAGGACCCCTCCCTTCCCTTCCTTACTTAGCAACAACTCCCTGAATCATAACAAACACTCCTGTGCGCCCCAGGCTGCCTGGAGGAAGCTAGGGAGGTCCTCAGGAGGGAGAGGCTCCGGGCCCTTCACCCAGCTCCTCCCCCACTCCCAGCCCACCGCTCTCCAGGACAGGGAGGAAGTGGACTTACTTCCAATGCAGGCAGTGAAAAAAGTGGGGAGCCATGGACCGGTGTGGCTGAGCGGGTGGGTGGGGAGTGGGCTTAGACTCCTCCCCTCCCTGGTGGTCCCCTTGACCTTTGACCCCCACCTGGAGCTTGAGGGGGCTGCCGCTCCTCTCTAGCCTAGGGCATCTCTCAGCTGGAGCCTGGTGCTTTTGTCCCTGGAAGCTGACTGTTAGGGACTTGGATGGGAGAGAAGGTAACGGGTTGGGGTGGGCGGGGCTAGGGGAGGCCCAAGAACTTTGCTCTAGGGGAGCTCTGCTGGGCACCTGTGCTCTTTGATCTCCTCCTGGGGTGGGAACTGTGGCCTCTAGTGCAGGGCCTGGTACCCATCAGGCATGGAGGAGGAGTGTAGGATGAGCGTGTGAGGCCCAGACATGCATTCTGTGCTGTCAGGACTGATACCACAGTGGTGCAGTGGTTAAGAACCCAATCCCTGGAGTGCTGGGGTTCAAATCCTGGCTCTTCTAAATGTGGGCTGTGCGTCTTGGGCAAGCTACTTAAAATTCTGTTTCTCCCTTTCCTTTTTCTTTGCTTTTTTCTTTCTCTCTTTTTTTGTTTGTTTGTTTGTACTGGGGATTGAACCTAGGACACTCTACCACTGAGCTACATTCCCCAGCCCTTTTTTATTTTTGTGATATTAAGGACTGAATCCCGGGGGTGTTGTACCTTCAAGCCACACGCCCAGCCCTTTTTTTTTTGCGGTACTGGGGATTGAACTCAGGGGCATTCTACTCCAAGCTACACCTCCAGCTCTATCTTTTATTCTTTATTTTGAAACAGGGTCTCACTAAGTTGCGGAGGACCTCACTAGGTAGCTGAGGCTGGCTGAGAACCCGGATCCTCCGGTCTCAACCTCCCAAATGCTGGGATTACAAGTGTGCGCTACAATGCCCGGCTTCCCAGCCCTTTTTATTTTTTGTTTGGAAACAGGTCATGCTAAGTTGCTGAGTCTGGTCTCAAACCTGTGATCTTTCTGTTTTAGCCTCCCAAGTACGGGGATTACAAGGATGCTCCATTATGCCCAGCCCTTTTTATTTTTAAATTTGAGACAGGGCTTCCCTAAACTACCTAAACTGGCTTTGAATATACAATCCTTGAGTAGGGTGTGGTGGTGCATGCCTATAATCCCAGTACTTGGGAGGCTGAGACAGGAGGATTGCAGATTCGAGGATAGCCTCAGCAACTTAATGAGACCCTATACAATTAATGAGACCCTATTTCAAAATAAAGAATTAAAAAATAGGGCTGGGAAGCCGGGCGTGGTGGTGCACGCTTGTAATCCCAGCATTTAGTAGGCTGAGACTGGAGGATCCAAGTTCACGGCCAGCCTCAGCTACCTAGTGAGGCACTCAGCAACTTAGTGAGACCCTGTTTCAAAATAAAGAATAAAAAATAGGGCTGGGGGTATAGCTCGGAGGTAGAATGCCCCTGAGTTCAATCCCCAGTACCGGAAAAAAAAAAATTTACAATCATCCTGCCTCAGTCTCCCAAGTAGCCATCATGCATAGCCTGTAGTGCAAAAGTACTATAGAGGCTGAAGCAGGAGAACCCCTGCGCCCAAGGGTAGCCTGGGTAACATAGCAAGACTCTGTCTCAAATAACAATAATAATACTTTTTTTTAGTACTGGGGATTGAACCCAGGGGCATTCTACCTCTGAACTACACCCCTCGCCTTATTTTATTTTTAATTTGAAACAGGGTCTTGCTAGGTTGTTGAGAGTCTCACTACTTGCTGAGGCTGTCCTCAAACCTGCAATCCTCCTGTTTCAGCCTCCCAAGTACTGGGATTACAAGCATGTGCCACCACGCCCAGCTTTAATAGTACTTTTTTGTAGAGTTATTCTGAGGGTGAACTTGAAGCTCCACATGAAGAGTTGAGCAGATGGTCAATAAATGTCAAGAGTCCTCATTGGTAGTTGTCACAGCTCTTCACAGGAGTTCCCGACCCTCCCAGGGCGTTAGCAGAGGAAGAACTCACAGAGAAAGCAGGAGTGTGGGCATGAGGAAGAGACACCCTCTCCAGCACTTCCAACTCCTGGACTCTAATGCCCTTCCAGACTCACCTTCTAGCTGCCTCAGTTTTCCCTCTGCTGGTGTCAGGTGACAGCTTGATTGCAAGTTTACAGATAGCCAAGGGCCTGGTCAGGGCCCAGACCTCCCGTCTTCCCAGGCCCAGCCCTCTCTCCAATTGTTTGCTCTTTAGCCTCAGCGCCCTCCTTCCTGCCGGCTAAACCATCCCCTACTGCTCTGTTCTTTCACCAGGCTGAACAAGACATTCAGTCCTTATTTATTTATTTATTTATTTATTTTTTTTTTTTTGCGGTACTGGGGATTGAACTCAGGGGCATTCTACCTCTGAGCTACACCCCCAGCCCTATTTTTTATACTTTATTTTGAAACCGGGTCTCGCTAAGTTGTGGAGTGCCTCACTAGGCAGCTGAGGCTGGCCTCGAACCCCGATCCTCCGGTCTCAGCCTCCCGAATGCTGGGATTACAAGCGTGCGCCACCACGCCCGGCCATTCAGTCCTTAAATGGCTTCAGTGGTTGCCTCTTCTCCTTCCTGTCCTGGGGGTCTGGAATCTTCCTTGGGGAGAAAAGTGACAGCGTGGTGCTGTGCTGTGATGGCAGCTCTGAGCCTGTCTCAGGGTCCCCTGGATTCCCTGCCTGGGCATTTCCCCTTGAGCATGCAGGGGCAGTGCCTGGACTGCGGTGTGTGGAGAAGCCCAGGTGGGCATGCCTGGCACCTGCTGGCCGCAGATGGGCAGGGAGGGGCCTTCCTGGAGCCCAGAAGGAGCACAGGGCCATGCCAGCAGCCACGGTGTCCAGAGGACCCTCACTGTCCTTCCTGGGGCTGCATGGGTGAGTGGGAGCAGGGCTGGAGAAAGCCTGCCTGCATGCTGGGCGTGCAGCTCAGTGATAGAGCATGTATGATCCCCAGCCCTGCAGAAAAAGAAAGAAGACTGTCTCAGCCTGTGCCCGTGTGCCCTGGGGCAGGGGAGAATGCTGAGTGCCTCTGGGGCCAGGGCTCTCAGGTCCTCGGCTGGAAGTGAGGTGATGGGGGGGGGGTGAGGCTGGGAACTTCCGGGTGAGGTGCCCTGGAGTGGACAGCATGGACGAGATTTATGCAGACAGGTGGGTGGGGTCTCCTGGGGATTCAGATGTGGCCCAGTGTCTGGGTAATAGGCCGCAGGCTGAGGCCTAGGCTTGCCAGCAGGTACCTTGTGGGGATGGGATGCCAGAGCCCCTGGCATGCTCCTTACCTCCTTCTGGGACAGAGAGAACATCTCCCTCCCAGGGGCCTGGGGGCTAAGGGCCCATCATCTGCCTGGGCCGTGCCTCACTCTTGGGCTGGCCATGCCTCCTGTGCCCAGCCTCTGGGGCCTGTTCCTTGGGCAGGCTGGGGCTATTTTTGGGATTGGGCTGGGGCTCTGGGGCTGGTTTCAGATGTTCCAATGTGAACAAGAGAAAATGGGAACAGATGGCTGGAGGGTTCTGATCAGCGGGTCCTGCTGGGAGCAGGTTATTTTTAGGGCCTTATTAACCCTTTGGGGGCCTATAGGGCCACCCTGAGAGACACAGACCTCTGTAGCTGAGAACAGGTTTTCTCCCTGGACCTTCTGCTTTCATGGCTGCTTGTCAGTCTCTCTGCTTTCCCTCTTCTTTTTAAAGAGGCCTATGGTAAGAGAGTAGGCTCAAGCTTCTCCCAGCCCAACACTGTGGGGTGACTGCAGGGAGAGGGGTGTCTAGTGGGGGGGGGTGCAGGAAATCCCCTCTCACTTGCCTCCGGGGGATTTTAGACACAGACCAGAAGCTAAGAAGGCCAGTGGTCACTCTGTGTTCACGCTCTGAGTCTGAGTATGCGGGTGAGCCCAGGGGCACGCAGGCAGAGGGAGCTGGCCTCTTCCAGGAGGGCGGAGGAAGAGCCACATCTTCGTAGTTGCTAACGCTAATATGATGCCATGAGTCCTGCTAACGTGGGTATTTAAAGGGCAAATATCTGGCCCATGCCTACCTTCTCCACATGCCCGCACATTTGGGTGCCATGGCAAGAGATACAAAGGGACCTTGGAGCCAGAGGGGATCTTGCGGGTTGGTGTATCTTAGAGTAGTTTTACTACTGTTATCTCGGTATTATCTTCGTTTTGCAGATGAGGCAACTGAGGCTTGGAGGGATGAAGGGATGGACAAGATCCCGTATCCCGGAAGGACAGAGTGTGACTGGCACCCTGTCTGCCCGCCTGAACAGCCAGTTCTCTCTATTGCACCAAGGTGCCTGCCAGGGCCCCAAAGCTCAAGGTTGCTGTGGGCACTAGCCCGCCTCTAGGTTTGGGGAATGGGCATGAGAAAGGAGGCCTGGGGGCCCTGCTGCCACTCCTCTCCCAATCCCTAAAGCCCTTCTTGCCTGAGGTTGCCAGGACTGACACCAGAAACCCCACTTGGCCTTCCTGTCCCCTCTGCAGAAGGATCACAGGCACACATCCTGTCTCCCCCCCCCCCCACCCATCCTGGCCCACGTGCCCCTGCTTCCTGGAGGGTCATAGGTCTGGATGACAACGTGGGCCTAGCTTGGTGGCCCTCCAGGTGCTGCTGGTGCCAGGAGTCTGGACCAGGCAAGCCAGGCAAGGGGGCTGGAAGGATGTGTACCTGGGGGGAGCAGGGCAGGCGCTGGTGAGGCCCCGCCCGTGGTGCGCCCTCCGCTGTGCCCGCAGCCTGCCCGCACTCACTCTTTTCACAATAGCCCCATTGTTCCAGCAGCCAGGCAGTTTGGAGGAGGTTCCTCAGCCACCCCTGCCCCCCTAAATAGGGGCCATGTTAACCCCTTGGAGGACCAAGGCCAGGTGACGGCCACAGGGAAGTCCCTGCCCATCTCTCCCTGTTCCGGGAATCCGGGCTGGGGAAGGCACCCCTTTACCCACGTGGACCCGGCACCTCCTGAGATCAGGGCGTCCCACAGGGTAGAAGTAGCACCTAGACCCTCTCCCACCCCCACTCTGCTGCAGGTGCCAGGGGCCAGGAAGTGCCAGTGGGGCGGCAGGCGGGGGAACAGATATATTTGGGCTGGTGGGGCTAATTCCAGCCACCACCGCCTGGCCTACTGGCTCCCAGCTCCTTTCCTTCCTGTGAAACCAGAGCTGGGTTGGGCCGAGCTCAGGATTTCGGTGGATTTAAAGAGGCAGCACCATCCCTGCCAGCCAGGCTTGCTCTTCCCCCTCCCCACATAGGGTCTGGGGCCAGGAGAGGGCTGGAGGGCCTCTGCTTCTCCCTCACCCTGGGCTAACCCCTGGCCTGACTGCTGTTGGGGTACCAGGCTTTGGCACTCCTCTCCCCCAGAGCCATGGGCGGGTGGGGTGGGCGGGGGTGGGCTGTGGTTTCCTGTGTTGGCTGTTTGTGCCCGGCCTAGAGTGCCCGCCGCCGCCTGCCTGGGCTTCCTGCCCTGTCTTGTTCCCTGGTGCCCCCCACCCTCTCCCCAACCCTCCCCCTCGGGGGAGGGAACAGCCAGGGATTGGGCAGCAGTCTTTGGGGGCACCCCACTGCCAGGGTGTGATTACTAGCTGAGGCCTGGCCACACTGGGGGTGGCCGCAGGAGCCAAGAGAAACCAGGTGACCTTGGGCCTATCCAGGCTATGTCACTTGTCCCTGCAGGCTCCAGAAGGGACAGTGGACCAGAATGGGCAAGGCACCCTTGTCAAAGATCCATCCCAGACTGGAAGGGTCCAGGACCAGAAGTTTACACGGTTCTGCAGGGTTGAGGTTGCCTGAGCTTCCCCTGGGGCTACAGGTGGAGAGGGGCTGGAAACTCCCAGGCAAAGTCTCCCAAGCAAAAATGGTTGCTTTGAAGATGGGTGTGGTGGCGGACGCTTGTAATCCCAGCCTTTGGGAGGCTGAGACTGGAGGATCTGGGTTTGCAGCCAGCCTCAGCTGCTTAGTGATAGTGAGGCCCTCTGAAACCTAGTGAGACGCTGTTTCGAAATAAAGAATAAAAAATAGGACTGTAGCTTGGAGGTAGAATGCCCCTGGGTTCCATCCCCAGTATCGCAAAAAAAAAAAAAAAAAAAAGGTTGCTTTGCATGGTCTCCTTTGGCAGGGGGAAGTGGGAGGGCTGCTAGGAAGCAGGGCCAGGGGAAGTCCCTCCAGATCCTGGAAGTCCCCACACAGAGGGTCCCAGAGCAGCACCTTGAGCATGGAGCAGGTTTCCTGCTGGGCTGTGAATCCTTGACCTCCCCACCCCGCTGAGTCACACCACCTCCAAAGAGGAAGTGACCTGGATGGCAGAAGGGGAGTGGCTGAGGACCAGGGTAGTCCTGATACCAGGAGAAAGGGCTGGGGGCCTGTCTTGTGGGCTGTCTCTGGATGAGCCAGAGGGCTAGGGTCTTGTTCCTGTTGCCCCCAGAGAGCCCTGCCCATTTACCCCCCGCTGGGATCCTGGCCATACATTTTTCTTTCTAAGAGGTGCCTGCCCACTGTATCTGGGACATGGCCCTCCTAAAGCTTTTTATTTAATTTTTTGGTACTGGGGAATTGGACCCAAGAGCATCCTACCTCTGAGCTACACCCAGCCCTTTTTATTTTGAAACAGGCTCTTGCTTAATTGTTCAGGGTCTCCCTGAGTTGCTGAGGCTGGCCTTGAACCGGTGATCCTCCTGTCTCAGCCTCCCAGTTACTGGGTTCACAAGCAGGCACCACTGTGCCCGGCTCCCCTGAAGCATTTTCTCATTGCCTCTTTGGGGTATTGTTTTTCCTGTGGTGCTGGGGCTGGAACCCAGGGCCTGGGGCACACTGGGCAGGTGCTCTTTCATTGAGCTGTACCCCCAGCCCTGGGGTCATTTTGAGCAGGGCAATGAGACTAGTGGCTCGTGGCCTCCTGGCCAGCCAAGCAGAGGCTCCCAGCATGCCGGTTGCTGCTGGCTGCGTGAATGCCTGCCTTACGTGTGGCAGTTGTGCTGATTGAGGTAGTACATCACACCTGAAGGCTCTGAGCACTGAGCCTTCTGGTCTCTGGTCTCCTTTCTCCAGCGGGGTTGGGCCCACTTTAACCCTCAGGCAGCTGACTCCCCGCCCCCTTATTACACACCCTGAGCAAATGATCTGAGGCTGGTGTGCAGCACCTTGCCTCTAGGCACACTCTCCTGAACTTACACCAAGATGACACGTGGCACCACTCCCCACCTACCCCCTAAAAGGGTGCACTACTAGAGCTCCTGGCCTGTTCCTAGGAAGGCCCCTTCACTCATTGTTTAAAGATCACCCCTGCAAGGAATCAGCCTTCTTGGGCTCCGCGAGCAGGCCTTCCAGGTGTCTTCTGGGACTGAGTGCAGGAAGGAGAAGGGGTCTTTGGGAGCTGGCTGACTCCCGAGGGGCTGTGGAGGGGGGAGTGTGAGATAGGAAAGTCCTGACTCATCCTGGCTTGACTGCTCCTGCTGTTGCCGGGTGGGAGCTGGGAGTGGAGTCCTAGGGGGCGGGTAACTCTGATTCTCCTGGGAGGAGCCTTGGCCTCACTGGGACAACTGAGATGGCTGATTTTCTACCCCCTCTTCAAATTATGATAGGTCCTGATTTTTATCCTGTGGTTCTGGGGATAAAACCCAGGAGCATTCTACATCCTGGCTACAACCCCAGCCCTTTTTTTTTTTTTTTTTTTTTTTTGGCAGTACTGGGGATTGAACTCCGGGGCATTCTACCTCCAAGCTACATCCCCAGACCTATTTTTTGTTCTTTATTTTGAAACAGGGTCTCACTAAGTTGCAGAGGGCCTCACTAAGTAGCTGAGGCTGGCTGCGAACCTGCCATCCTCCGGTCTTAGCCTCCCAAGTACTGGGATTACAAGCGCATGCCACCACACCCGGCACTTTTTTTAAATTTTGAAACAGGGTCTCACTAAATTGCCCTGACCTTGGACTTGCGATCCTCCTGTCTCAGCCTCCCAAGTACTGGGATAGAGGCATGTGGCAGGCTTGGTCCCTGGTTTTTGAGATGTAAACAGAAGGTGGTGTAAACAGAAGGTGGTAGGTGGCGCTCTTGGCTCTAGCAGGGGGCTGGACACAGCAGCTGGGATGTGGGCAGCCCACCTAGGGGCTGGCTGGGCATCGGCCCAGATGAGCAATCCTGGTTGCCAAGTGACCTGTAGTGCCTGGAATGGGGGTCCTGGCACTTCTCCACACTGTCACAGGTCCCAGGGCACAGCACCTCCTTCTCCAGGCCTCAGTGTCCTCACTGTGAAATGGGATAGGTAGGTTTTTGGTTTTTGTTTTTTTGCAGTACTGGGGATTGAACTCGGGGGCATCCTACCTCCAAGCTACACCCCCAGCCCTATTTTTTATTCTTTATTTTGAAACAGGGTTTCACTAAGTTGCAAAGAGCCTCACTAAGTAGCTAAGGCTGGCCAAGAACCCAGATCCTCCTGTCTCAGCCTCCCAAGTACTGGGATTACAAGCCTGCGCCACCACGCCCAGCTGGGATAGGTAGTTTTGAGAATCAGCTGTGGTGAAGGTGAAACCTTAGGCCCACTCCTAAAACCAGGTGTCTCTGGTGACTGCTTCCCAGCGGGAGTGGAGGAGGCGGGGATGGCAGGCTTCATCCCAGCCAGGTCCTGGACTTTGGAATCTTTCTGAGAAGTCTTCCTCCTACGGACAGGGCTGGAGTGGGAAAGGCCAGGGTGCTCTTGGGTGAAGTTAGGATTAGACTCCCATGGGGTGGCCAGAAGGGCCTCTCACCCCTAGTCCCTGCACAGCCTCCAGCAGCCTTGCAGGGCACAGGGTGAGCATGCAGGGGTGTGTCCCATTGGGCCTGTCACCCTATAAAGCTCCAGACTCCCCCCCTCCCCCTACCTTTTACCAGGATCGGCAGAGGGTGGGAGTGAGGTGTCTGTGTTTGTGCAAATCGGCTGGTGCATCTTGGCCTTGCGTGTGTTTCGTTGTGACCATCAGGCTCAATTTTCTATGGCTCCCTTGTGGCTGGGATTCAGTCTTCTCCTCTGCCCAATAAACCACCCAGCCCGAAGAAGACTGGGGTGTCTGCGTGCCTAGGACTGGTCAAAACCCTTCGGAGCCTCCGGTGGGCTGGCCGAGAGCGCCTCTAGTTTCCTGGGCTCCGCGCGTGTCTTTGTCTCCCTGCCCACGTGTGAGCTATGAGTGTGTGAGTCAGAGTCCTCGTGGGTCTTTGAGCCCCAGCCCGCAGCGCCCTGGGCCCGCCGAGCCTCTGCTCAGCCCTTCGCGGGCCTATCCATCCGTCCGTTGTCTGTCCATGGGCACAGGCCCCGGAGAGCCACGCCGCAGCCCTGCCCACCTCTCGCTGCCTCGCTCGCTCGCTCGCTTGCTGCCTCGCTGGCTCTGTTGCTCGCTCGCTCGCTCTGCCTCTTTGCTCCGGCTTTGCCGAAGGGGCGGATGGGGGGTGGATGGGGGGGCGGGGGGAGGGGAGGCTCCTGCATTCTTGCGGTTGGGGAGGAATCTGAGCCAGCGTTACTGGTCTCCAGAAGAGCCCAGCTGCAGCCCCGGGGCCCCGCCAGGCCTCTCGCTGCCCGCCCGGGCCTGCTGGGATGGGCACAGGCCAGGCCTGGAGCTGGGGGCGGGGCCGGCTCCCACTCCGGGCCCCCTCCGAGTGCCCCGGGGGCCGGGCGCAGCTCCGGGGTGGGGCTCCAGGGATTCCCGAGCCCTGGGTGAGGGGCGTGGCAGGGAGCGGGAGTCCCCGTGGGGCCCCCAGCAGACCGCGCGGAGCAGACTTCGCGGCTGCCCCAGGCCGGCACCTTGGCCACCTAGCCTACTAGTGAATCCTTCGCTTCGGTCCAGGGGGCCGGGAGGGGGCTGGCTGGAGACTGCAAGCCCCCTGAGGGCAAGGGACGGAAGGGATGGGCCTAGAGCTGGTCTCTAGGGTCCAGCTCCCTTCCATAGCCCTCCCTTTCCAGTCCCTCCCTGCCCTCTCCAGTTCCCTAGTCCCCGGGCTGTTGGGGCCTCCCTTCTCCCCTCCCCCTCCCGCACCCCCTCCCCAAGTCACAAGTTTTCTCTTTGGGGCTTGTTGCTGCAGTCCGTGCTCCAGTACCGAGTACCTGGCTGGGCCCTGGGCACGCACAGGGGCAGTAGCCCCACTGTGTGTGGGAGCCATGAGGATCCTGGCTAACAAGACAAGGTGTGTGGGTGTCCCGGAGGGCGGGCTGTGTGTGCGGAGAGTGGGAGAGGGAGGGCCCAGTGGGGACGGCTTGGAGAGCGAACCCCCTGGGCACCTGGCTCCCAGGCCTCCCGTGGCCTCAAGGAGGGTGGGTGGGAAGGCCTGGCCCCAGGCAGGAGCTGCAGCCAGCCTTAGCAACCCGCCCAGGGGCAGAGGGGACTAGCAGCCAGCCCGGCTGGCCGCCTCTGGTCCCTTCCAGCTGTCCCTCCTAGGACCCTCACCCACCCTGCTGCCGGCACCCTCTGGCCTCAGTCTAGCTGGGGTGGGAGGGGATGGTGGGTGGTGCCTGCTTCCCTCCTCCTCCCCAGAAGAAGCCGTCAGACAGGGCCAGGCAGCAGCGGCAGGACAGCAGAGCTGAAATAAATCTGAGCTGGTGTGGAATGAGGGGGGATAAATATCCTCTCCCGTGATGTGATCTTTCCAGCGGCTATTAATAGGTCTCCGGGGAAGGGGAGGCGGTGGGGGGAGCGGGCTGGAGCTTAAAGGGCCCGCAGCCTAGGCTGCAAGAATCCTTGGCTTCAAGCTGCACTCCCTTGGTGAGACATGCGCTCCCCTCCCCCTCGTGCTCCTGCCTTCCAGCCAGGCCTCCCGCCCACCCTCTTCTGGCCTGCCCCTCCGGCTCCTGAGCTGTCTGGACCAGTGGGTACCACTCTTGAGACCGCTTTCCCCACCTCCCCTGGGGAATAGAGCTGGGGTAGGAGCCCTCACAGGTCCTGTGGCCCCTTCTCTGCTGATGTTGGGACGCAGTAGAGTTGAGATTTGGGACCTTGGAAGCAGTGTGAGGCTGCAGACCCCACAAGAGAGTTCTCAGGGTCTGGAGCTAGAGCAGAGAGGTGCTGAGAGGCTGCAGTCTGATGGATATTGGGGGCCAGGGTAGGCAGATTCTGCCAACTCAAGACCCTGGTTTCTGTTTGAGTTGTAGGATCTGGGGTGGGGGGGTTGCTCCATCTTCACTCCCCAGGGACATCAGCTCTGGTCAGAAGGGTGGTGGCAGGAGGGCGGGAAGAGCAGGTGGTCTGGAGACTGACTTAGCCACCCCCACCCCTTGTAGGTGAGGCCAGGTGGGGCAGCTGAAGTCCAGGCTTGCCTAGCCCCTGGCAAGATTAACTTTGCACCTCTCTCCTGCCTTCTCCCAGGTTACCCCACCCCCGGAGGAGAGAAGCTCCAGGGAGCCCCCCGCTGTCCCCCCGTGGCCACTGCCCCCCTGCCCCAGCCAAGCCAATGCACCCAGAAAATAAATTGACCAATCATGGCAAGACAGGGAATGGCGGGGCCCAATCCCAGCACCAGAATGTGAACCAAGGACCCACCTGCAGCCTGGGCTCCAAGGGCGTGGGGGCAGGGAGCCATGGGGCGAAGGCCAGCCAGATCTCACCTAGCAACTCAAGCCTGAAGAACCCCCAGGCAGGGGTGCCCCCTTTCAGCTCACTCAAGGGCAAGGTGAAGCGGGAACGGAGCGTGTCTGTGGACTCCGGAGAGCAGCGGGAGGCGGGGACGCCATCCCTGGACTCAGAGGCCAAAGGTACCCTGTTGCCTTATCTGGAGACCTTAGCATCTTCCAGTCCAAAGCTTGGAAGTGGCCCGAAGGCCATTTCTCTGTCCCTTTGCCTCATTTTCATCCCATATGCTCCTCCAGCGTTTACACATGGGCACCTTTCTCTTACTCCATCACACGAGGAAGGGCCATCCTGGGGGATGGCTTCTGGTCTCAGCCCCCTGCCTTCCAGCCTCAGACCTGATGGGGCAGGGAGATGCCCTGAGGAGAGGAGCAGCCCCACACACCTCCCAGGAGCCTTTGGTGGCCTGGCTGTTAGGAGCAGTTTGGGAACAGGCACTGGGGCCTGGAAAAGTCAAAGCAGCTTCCCCCTCCCCCCCCCCAGCCCTAATTAGAACCAGTTGTGGTTGGGGATTATGCTGTGCTTGGTGTTGGGGGGGGGGAGGGGAGACAGGCAGCCAGGGCTGGAGAGAGAAATCAGAAACAAATGGTAGTGTGGTAGGGCCGGGGACTGGCAAGGTGCCCACCATGGCCTGGGCAGTGCCATCGGGGGTGGGGTGTTCTGGAGACCAGGCCCTCAGGGCCCTCGGTGTGGGAGGACAGGGCCTCTGCACTGACCCTTACCGGCTTGCTGGGATCCTACCTGGGCAGAGGTGGCACCCCGGAGCAAGCGGCGGTGTGTCCTGGAGCGGAAGCAGCCATACAGTGGGGACGAATGGTGCTCCGGGCCCGACAGCGAAGAGGACGACAAGCCCCTTGGGGCCACCCACAGTGAGTGCCCAGCGATGCCAGGGTTCCGCCCCAGGAGGCCTCTCACCTGGGGTTTTGGGACCCAGAGCCAGCCAGCAGCAATAGCAGGGCCAGACCTCTTTCCCATTGCACCTCTCCCTCCCTAACCCGTGACAGCCCAGCCCCTGCCTCTGGGTGCTCAGTGGCCATCTGTGTGTCTCTAGGGACCCCATGGAGTGGGGTTCTCGCAAGTGGCTTTTTCCTGGCCACCCCACCTGCACCTCTACCATGAATTCCTGGCCTATACTGCCACCTACTGGCCAGCAGAGGGAAGGTGGTGAAGGTCCAGCTGCCCTGGGAGCTGAACAGTTGGCTCTGCCGTGCAAAGCTGTGCTCAGCCTGGGTGTGAGCTGACACTTGGCTGTGTCTGGTGCCCTTCCCTAACCTCTGACTCCTGGCAAATACCCAGAGTGTGTCCCCAGGACAAGGCTGGGGTGTGGATAGCAGTCTACTCTTTTTATTGATGGCATATATCTGGCCCTTCCGTGAATGAAGGGGAGAACTGAACACAGCCCTGCCCTTGGAAGCCTGAGCACATTTATTTGGTGGTTCCCCTCAAAGCTTGCATCTGTTTTGGGAGGGGGCAAAGAGATAATTTAATGAGAGAACACTAAATTATGAGCTTCTTGAAGGCAGGGATCACAGAAAGGAGAAAGAAAAAATATGCTGGCTACTCTAATCCTTATAAGGCCCTGTGAGGCAGATGTTATGAGGTGTATGACAGCAAAGCATGGGATTCGAGACCTGTGTGGGGAGGGTCAAACATGGAAGCCCCTGCTGGGCGCGGTAGCACATGCTTGCAATCTCAGTATTTGGGAGGCTGAGACAGGAGGATCTCAGGTTCACGGATCAGCAACCAAATGAGGCCCTCTGCAACTTAGTGAGACCCTGTTTCTTTTTTTTTTTTTTTGCGGAACTGGGGATTGAACCCAGGGGCATTTTACCTTTGAGCTATACCCCCGTCCCTATTTTTTATTCTTTATTTTGAAACCGAGTCTCACTAAGTTGCGGAGTGCCTCACTAGGTAGCTGAGGCTGGCCGCGAACCCGGATCCTCCGGTCTCAGCCTCCCGAATGCTGGGATTACAAGCGTGCGCCACCACGCCCAGCTAGTGAGACCCTGTTTCAAAATAAAAAAATATAACAGGGCTGGGAGTGTAGTATAGAGTTAGAATACTGGGTTCAATCCTCAGTACCAAACAAACAAACAAAACAACAAACATGGAAGCCTCTGCAGCTGGCCAGGACTCCAAAGACCATCCAGTCCTAGGTCCCTCATCTCCTGCCACTCTGGAGAACTGTCCGGTGGTCTAGAGCTTCAGGATGAACCCTTCACGGTTAGAACGCATCATTGTTTCCTGGGATAGGACGCCCCCGCACCCCTACTTCATGCTTGTAACATTAGACTACACCATTGTAGAATCATTGGGAACCCAGGGAGATACAAGGAAGAAATTGTTAAGATCCCCTATCCGGCTACGGCAAGGGCCAGGAGTCCAGGCTTCTTTCCCATGGCACCTCTCCTTCCCTGTACTGTGACAGCCCAGCCCCTGCCTCGGTGCTCAGTGGCCCGCTGCCTCTGGGAACAGGTGACTGTTTTAGTTGTCCTACCATTTGACTCTTGAAGAGTTATTAATGAGGGGCAGGGTAATGTAGACCCTAGTAGCACAGGCCCAGAGATCAGACTGCCTTGGTTTGCTTCCTAGGCCTCTACATGTTATTTGTAAATTCAGGAAAGGACCAGTTTCCTCATCTGTACAATTCTTCACTTCATAGGGTTGTTATAAGGAGTAAACAAGTTGATACATGTAACTCACTTAGAATAGCTTAGCTTGTATCATTATCATTGCCTAGAAAGTTCTTTTTTTTTTTTTTTTTTTTGTCTTTTCCTTTCCATACTGGGGATTGAATCCAGGGACATTCTAGCTCTGAGCTACACCCCCAGCCCTTTTTATTTTTTATTTGACACAGGATCTTGCTAAGTTGCTGAGGCTGTCTATGAACCTGTGATCCTCCTGTCTCAGCTTCCCAAGTATGGGGATTATAGGCATGCGCCATCACGCCTGGCTAGAATGTACCTTATTTTGAAATAAACCTGGCCCTCCTCCCCATAGCTTGTATCCGGGAACCTGCTGTGGTACTGTCTTTGGAGGGAGTCCTCACACACTGAGGTTGGTTCTCAAGTACCCCCTGGAACTTCAGGCTCTGCTCTTCCGTGTAAAGTTGGAGAGAGAGGGTCGAGGGCAGGACCATCATGGAGTGGGTCAGTCAGGTTTATCTGAGGAGGGAGGCTGACCCTGGGCCTGTGGAAGGTGAGCAGCTTCAGGCAGTGATCTTGCATTGTCTGACGGTGCTGTTGCTGTCTGCAGGCTTGGTGTTTTGACGTACTTTTCTTGGCATGGGAATGGCTCCACCCACTCACCTGGACCCACTGCTGACCAGTGGTGGATCTTTTCAAGGTTGTGGCCATGGGAGAGAACTTCTCTTGATGCCAATGGCAGCTGGTCTATTCTGGGAGTGTTCCTAGTGTGTCAGCCTGCGATATTGTGAAATTTATATTTGGTCTTGCCCTGTTCCTGGCATACAACTCCTAAAATCCTTGAAATCTGTAGAGGGATGTGTCTTTTTGTATGCGAATGAATTGGCCGGTGGCTGGCAGCCCTTCTGGGTGGGGACTGCTCACTGGACAGGTCAAGGCAGGAACAGAGGGTCTTACCCCAAAAACCTCTAGTGAGGGGAGGGAACCGAAGGTTGAGTTGATCACCTGTGGCCAGTGATTCAATCAATCGTGTCTAATGAAGCTTCCATAAAAATCCACAAAGACTGACCTTGGAGAGCTTCCATAAAGCTGGACATATGGAAGGTCCTAGAGGGTGGTGCTCCCAGAGGGGGTGTGGAAGCTCTGCATCCCTCCCCCCACCCTCCCCCATGCATGTCTGTGTCTGTATCCTTTGTAGCATCCCTTATGATAAACCAATAAATGTAAACACAGTGTGTGCCTGAGTTCTGTAAGTTGCTCTAGCAGGTTAGTGGCCCCTGAGGAGTGGGTTCTGGGAACCATGATTTCCTGGTAGAACGACCTGGTGTTTGTGATTAGCGTTGGTAGTGAGAGCAGTGTTTTTGGCTCAAGCCTTTAACCTGTGGGATCAGCTGCCATTGCCAGGTAGATAATGTCTGAATTGATCTGAAGCCGAGGATGCCCAGCTGGGGTCTGCTGCTGTAGAACTGGTTGGTTGGATGTTGGCAGGGAGAAGTCCCCGTGTGTTTCTTGGTGACCTGAGGCCACAGAAGTCTGTATCGATAGAACAGAGGGAAAATGGTTTGATTTTTCTTACATGCCCTCTCTCAACTTCTCTGTTTTTCAAATTGATGTTTTCCTTTGTGACACGGCGAATGTACTTCCTTGGTCTCTCCCATGTACAGGGCAGTGGGCCAGTGTTCCCATTGTGTAGATGAAGACTGAGGCCCAGAGCCCTGACGTGTCTGCTTCATTACACCACAGTCAGTCAGAGGTGGGACAGGGATGGAAAACCCTTCACTGTCGGAATCGGTTTGTGCAGCTCTCTGCCTCCTTGCCTGGGTTACTAGACAGACAAGGCCAGGTTAGTGGGGTTCAGAACCCCGCCGTGGTGCTGCAGGCCCTGTGGGAGCCTGGTGCAAGGGTCAGGTCTCCTGTCCCTCCTGTCTACGTGGCCACCATTCCTGTTTTCCTGGGCAAGAACTGGTCTAGGGCCAGTCAGCATGGAGACCCAATTGGTGAAGAACCTATGGACAGGCCCTGTGAGACAGCACGCATCTGGGCAGGGCTGCCAGCTTGTGCTCCTTCCCGCCTCTGGGCCGCTCACTACCTCTCCCTCTGCTCTTTCCCCTTCAGATTGTAATGTAGCAGATGCAGCCATGGCGGCCCCGCAGCTGGGTCCTGGCCAAACCGCCCAGCTACCCCTCAGTGAGAGCAGTGCACCAGGCGCCCCCCACGCCCCCCTGCCCGGCCTCCGGCCCGATGCCCCCGGGGGTGGGGGCGGGGGCGGGGGCGTCCCTGGAAAGCCCCCCTCGCAGTTCGTGTATGTCTTCACCACCCACCTGGCCAACACGTAAGTGCCTGCCGAGTCTGCCAGTGCCCTCAGTGTGCGGGGGCAGAGTGGGGGTGGGGCTCCCTCCTGCCCTCCTCTCTGAGCTGTCCACGCCTGGCCCTCTGTGCAGGGCTGCAGAGGCCGTGCTCCAGGGCCGGGCCGCCTCCATCCTTGCGTATCACCAACAGAACGTGCCCCGGGCCAAGCTGGACCAGGTGAGTGCTGGGCCAGGTTTGGCTCTGGGATCCTTGGGATGTCTCTGACCTGTCTCACGCTCTGCCTTGTCCTCCTGCAGGCCCCCAAAGTGCCGCCTGCCCCAGAACCACTACCCCTGAGCACGCCTTCAGCGGGCACCCCACAGTCCCAGCCACCTCCATTGCCGCCACCGCCACCCCCAGCCCCTGGCAGTGCCCCTCCTGCTCTGCCTCCCGAAGGGCCTCCCGAGGATGCCAGTCAGGACCTGGCCCCCAACTCAGTGGGGGCTGCCAGCACGGGTGGTGGGACTGGGGGCACCCACCCTAATACCCCGACGGCTACTGCCACTAACAACTCTCTGCCTCCTGGAGGAGACCCCAGCAGTGCCCCTGGTCCTGCCCTGCTGGGGGAGGCTGCCCCCACGGGCACCGGGCAGCGCCTGGTGGGCTCCGAGGGCCTGTCCAAAGAGCAGCTGGAGCACCGGGAGCGCTCCCTGCAGACACTGAGGGACATTGAGCGGCTGCTGCTCCGTAGCGGGGAGGCTGAGCCCTTCCTCAAGGGGCCCCCCGGAGGAGCCAGCGACGGGGGCCCGCCAGCACCAGCTCCGCCCGCCCCCCAGCAGACACCCGCGGCCCCTCCTGGCGGGCTAAAGAAGTACGAGGAGCCCTTGCAGTCCATGATTTCACAGACCCAGAGCCTGGGGGGTCCCCCGCTGGAGCACGAAGTGCCCGGGCACCCCCCGGGTGGGGACATGGGGCAGCAGATGAATATGATGATGCAGAGGCTGGGCCAGGACAGCCTGACTCCCGAGCAGGTAGCGTGGCGCAAGCTGCAGGAGGAGTACTATGAAGAGAAGCGGCGGAAGGAGGAGCAGATTGGACTGCACGGGGGCCGCCCTTTGCAGGACATGATGGGCATGGGGGGCATGATGGTAAGGGGGCCCCCGCCACCCTACCACAGCAAGCCCGGGGACCAGTGGCCACCCGGAATGGGCGCACAGCTGCGGGGGCCCATGGATGTCCAGGACACCATGCAGCTCCGAGGCGGCCCTCCCTTCCCTGGCCCCCGTTTCCCAGGCAACCAGATACAGCGGGTACCTGGGTTTGGGGGCATGCAGACTATGCCCATGGAGGTACCCATGAATGCCATGCAGAGGCCCGTGAGGCCAGGCATGGGTTGGACCGAAGACCTACCCCCTATGGGGGGACCCAGCAATTTTGCCCAGAATGCCGTGCCCTACCCTGGCGGGCAGGGCGAGGCAGAGCGATTCATGACTCCTCGGGTGCGGGAGGAGCTGCTGCGGCACCAGCTGCTGGAGAAGCGGTCGATGGGCATGCAGCGCCCCCTCGGCATGGCAGGCAGCGGCATGGGGCAGAGCATGGAGATGGAGCGCATGATGCAGGCGCACCGGCAGATGGAGCCTGCCATGTTCCCTGGGCAGATGTCCGGTGGCGAGGGTCTGGCAGGCACTCCTGTGGGCATGGAGTTTGGTGGAGGTCGGGGCCTCCTGAGCCCCCCCATGGGGCAGTCCGGGCTGAGGGAGGTGGACCCACCCATGGGGCCAGGCAACCTCAACATGAACATGAACGTGAACATGAACATGAACATGAACCTGAACGTGCAGATGACCCCACAGCAGCAGATGCTGATGTCGCAGAAGATGCGGGGCCCCGGGGACATGATGGGGCCCCAGGGCCTCAGTCCAGAGGAGATGGCCCGGGTCCGCGCCCAGAATAGCAGCGGCATGATGGGCGGCCCACAGAAGATGCTGGTGCCTTCGCAGTTCCCCAACCAGGGCCAGCAGGGATTCTCTGGGGGCCAGGGACCCTACCAAGCCATGCCCCAGGACATGGGCAACACCCAGGACATGTTCAGCCCTGACCAGAGCGCCATGCCCATGGGCACCGTGGGCACCACCCGGCTCAGCCACATGCCGCTGCCCCCCGCGTCCAATCCTCCTCCTGGGTCTGTGCACTCAGCCCCAAACCGGGGGCTGGGCCGGCGGCCCTCGGACCTCACCATCAATATTAATCAGATGGGCTCCCCAGGCATGGGGCACCTGAAGTCGCCCACCCTCAGCCAGGTGCACTCACCCCTGGTCACCTCGCCCTCCGCCAACCTCAAGTCCCCCCAGACTCCCTCACAGATGGTGCCCTTGCCTTCCGCCAACCCACCGGGACCTCTCAAGTCACCTCAGGTCCTCAGTTCCTCCCTCAGCGTGCGCTCCCCCACGGGCTCGCCCAGCAGGCTCAAGTCTCCCTCGGTGGCGGTGCCTTCCCCTGGCTGGGTCGCCTCACCCAAGACGGCCATGCCTAGCCCTGGGGTCTCCCAGAACAAGCAGCCACCCCTCAACATGACCTCTTCCTCCACCCTGGCCAACGTGGAGCAGGGTGAGTTGGCCAGGCAGGCCAGGGGCGCATGGAGGTGGGTGGGCTTGTGCTGGGGCGGCCAGGTGGGGCCACCCACATCCCCCTGCCATTCAGAGAGACCCCCGTAGGACTCGGGGTCTCCATTCTCTGGATCCCTGCGGCTGCAGGAATTGTTTGGGCATGGGTGGGCTGTGTTCCCAGAACACACGGGTTTGCTGTGGAAGATGTGGGTGCGCTGGAGGAGTTAAATGGGATCTGGGGCGTTGACCTCTTCCTACACTCCCTCCTATATGAGCGGCCACAGTCATTGTCTCCTCGCTTCTGTAGGTGGCCCCCGAAGCAGCTCCTCAGCGCCTCCTGCCAACCCTCCCAGCAGCCTCATGAACCCCAGCCTACCATTCACTTCCTCTCCAGATCCCTCACCTTCCCAGAACCCCCTGTCACTGATGATGTCCCAGATGTCCAAGTACGCCATGCCCAGCTCCACCCCACTCTACCACAATGCCATCAAGACCATCGCCACCTCGGATGACGAGCTGCTGCCTGACCGGTCCCTGTTGCCCCCGCCGCCGCCACCCCAGGGCTCTGGGCCAGGTGCGGGGGCTGGCAGGGGCCCCAGGGTGGAAGAGTGGGCACGGCCAGGGTCAGGAGGCCTGGGGCCCTGACCCCATTCCTGTAGTCATTTTATGACACCCAGCCCAGAGCACCCAAGTGGTCCTTGCAGAGCTCCATGGTGATGGGTCCATGCCGGGGGTGGGGTGGGGTGCAGAACTTGGGCCCTTGGGATCCCCAGTCTCTTCCCTTGTAGCCAGGGGGGCCATGGTGAGAGCTCGGGGCGCTGTGAGCCCCAGGAGTGGGGAGGGCCTGGGCTCCACACCTCTGCAGCGGGGACACAAGGTTTCTGACCCCCTTCTCTCCCACAGGCATCAGCAACAGCCAGCCCAACCAGATGCACCTGAACTCTGCTGCCGCCCAGAGCCCCATGGGCATGAACCTGCCAGGCCAGCAGCCCCTGTCCCATGAACCGCCGCCTACCATGCTGCCCTCCCCCACCCCTCTGGGCTCCAACATTCCGCTGCACCCCAATGCACAAGGAACAGGAGGGCCCTCCCAAAACTCAATGATGATGGCTGCAGGGGGCCCGGACTCCCTCAGTGCCCCCTGTGGCCCCGTGCCCGGCTCTTCCCAGATGATGCCCTTCCCCCCTCGGCTGCAGCAGTCCCATAGTGCCATGGCTCCCGCTGGGAGTGGGGGCGGTGGGCCCGGCCTGCAGCAGCACTACCCTTCGGGCATGCCCCTGCCCCCTGAGGACCTACCCAGCCAGCCGCCAGGCCCCATGCCATCCCAGCAACACCTGATGGGCAAGAGCATGGCTGGGCGCATGGGCGATTCCTACCCACCAGGAGTGCTCCCTGGCGTGGCGTCTGTGCTCAGTGACCCTGAGCTGAGCGAGGTGATCCGGCCCACCCCAACGGGCATCCCTGAGTTCGACTTGTCGAGGATCATCCCTTCTGAGAAGCCGAGCAGCACCCTCCAGTACTTCCCCAAGAGTGAGAACCAGCCCCCCAAGGCCCAGCCCCCCAATCTGCATCTCATGAACCTGCAGAACATGATGGCGGAGCAGACCCCGTCTCGACCACCCAACCTGCCAGGCCAGCAGGGCATCCAGCGTGGGCTCAACATGCCCATGTGCCACCCTGGACAGATGTCCTTGCTGGGCAGGACAGGTGTGCCCCCACAGCAGGGCATGGTGCCCCACGGCCTGCACCAGGGGGTCATGTCCCCACCACAAGGCCTCATGACCCAGCAGAATTTCATGCTGATGAAGCAGCGGGGCGTGGGGGGTGAAGTCTACAGCCAGCCCCCCCACATGCTCTCCCCGCAAGGCCCCCTCATGGGCCCCCCGCCCCAGCAGAACCTCATGGTGTCCCACCCTCTGCGGCAGCGCAGCGTGTCTCTGGACAGCCAGATGGGCTACCTCCCAGCGCCAGGCGGCATGGCCAACCTGCCCTTCTAGCAGTGCCCACGGGGCCAGAGCTGGGCAAGACTGCAAATACGCTGACCTGAGAACAGTGTCTTTCCTCCAGTGTTGGGATGGCCTGGATCCAGGGGTGGGGTGGAGGGTGGGAGGGGGCTTGTGTGTGGGGAGTGGCGTTTGTGGAAAGCAGATGTGCTGGCAGCTTTGGGAAGTGGCAGAGTGGAGTGGGGGTTTGGGATTGGGCTGTGCTCCATTTCTGCCTCCAGGCCTGCCCCTTTCCCGCCCTCTTGATTCCTTTGGAGCCCGTTTCCCCTCTTTCTGTTGCAAACCACCTTTCAACTAAGCTTTGGGTGCTTGGGGGAGACTTGGAGGAGAGGAAGTGTCTTCGTGCTGTCTCCTCTCCAAGCCCCACTCTCTCCTCTTGGTTTCTCTGCCCACCCCCCGTGTTTTTTCCCGCCTCATCTCCCCTCCCCGCTGATGTGGTTGCCCCCACACCCCCTGTAGGCGGCTGGCCGGGCCAGGCAGGTGCCAACAGAACTGTAAATAGAGCACTGCGCTTTTGTGCTGGCTTGTGCGTGTGCTGTATTTCTGTGTTTTTTAGTAGAAGTCACAGACCAAAAAGAAAAAAAAAGAAACCCCTCCCCCTTCTTCAAACGATCATCCCTCTTTTTCCCTGGACCCAGGGAGGGGCAGTCCTGCACCCCCACTGTTGCAGGGTCTCTGGGTCTGTAAAGGACACCTTTTGTGTCCCCTCCAGATGGTAAGATGACACAGATGTCCATACCTGCACTGAGGTCAGACCGCCGGGGCTGTGACCCCACAGCAGTACCTGCCTGCTACTGAGTTCAGGGAGAGCTCGTGTCTGCCCACTGCCTGGGTGCCTCTGCTGCTACACCTTAGCCAGAACTTGAAGCCCTTTGTCCTCAATCTGGGGTGAAGGGAAGGAGGGGGGCAGTGTGAGGCTCCTTTGAGGAGCAATGGGGGGCCGGCACAATGCCCTGGGGCCTGTGGCTGCAGCAGCCCTGGGCCAGGTAGCCCCTGAAGGCCCTGACTCTTCCAGAGGCCACTACCTTCTTCTCAGCAAAGAAGGAAGGAATAGGGCTTGGCTGAGTCAATCCCCTGCCCCCTCTCCCCCAGGGAGTGGAATGGGGGGGTAGAGGGGCTGGAGTAGCCTGCCACCTGTCTCCACCTGCCCACTCGCTGGCAGAGTTCCTCTGCCCAGGGCTGGGGCTGTGTACTAGACGCGTCTAGTCCAGCCGGGCCCAGCTACTGCCTCCCTCTCGCCTCTGCTTCTTCCCAGAAGAGCTCCTTAACCGCCACCGGTCAGAGCTGAAGCCATAGTCACTGGGTTGTTTTGCCCCCCTGCCTCATGAGGTGGCAGGCAGTGCCCTGCCTCCAGGGCCAAGGGCCATTCGAGACAGGGTGTCCCCAGCCCTCGTGACCTGCAGGGCCCCGCCCCACCTCGGCAGCTGTAACACAAAGGGAATTAGTGCCCACCTCTCCCAGTCTGGTGCTGTCCTCCAGGCCCACCATGAGCCTGGCCAAGCACAGCTTCCTCCTCCAGGGCTGGCTGCAGGCTCCTGACCCCCCGAGCGCCGTCGGGAGCCTTGGCCAGGCCTCTGTGGTGGGTAGAGGGCTCCTGCCCTCCATCCTGCCCTGCCTCTGCCTGGGCCCTGGACCCCCGAGCCCCTGCCTGTCCCAAGACTGTCCCACTCTGAGTGTTTCTTGCCCCGAGGAGAGGGCTCAGACCACAAAGGGCCCAGGACCCTCTAGGTCCCTTCACCTCCGCCACTCGCCTCCACAGGTGAACGCCACAGGCCAGCCTTCTTCCCTCCATCCATGGCCATACCCCCAGCCATTTTGTACCATTATATAAATATAAATATATATAAATATAAATATATAAATACAATATGTGAAGACATCTTCTTGGTTTTTATTTTGAAACAATTTTTAGGCTTGTTCCGGGGGTCTCTGTGCTGCCTGTACTGTATTGACCTGTTTTATAGGTGCCTTTTTATTAAAAAGAGAAAATTCAAAATCCAATTTCTTGCCTTTTTGCTTCCATGTCTGGCTCTTCCATGGCCCAACCCGCTGTTGGATGCTGGGAGAAAAGGGGGGACCCCAGGGCTTCTCCCTCTTACTGCAGTGAGGGCACAGTGCTGACTTCCAGTGGTGGCTTCCCAGGGAGCTTGGCTGATTGACCTGAGTGAGACTGGGCCACTCAGACGGGTCCCCAGCAGGTGCAGGGGTCCCTGACCCCTGACCCCAGATCTGGGGCTGGGAGGGAGAGCCCAGAGCTGCTGCCTGCAGGCCTGCCTGATGAGCGTGGAGTGGCTTCCGCCTGTTCTGAGTGAGCAGGGGCCTGGGGACTTCCCTGCCTAGCTCTGCTCTCACACTACCCTGCCTAAGATCATGCCGTTCGGGGTGGAGGAGGGGGAGAATGACTACCAGAGGCCCTTTGCAGCCTGTCTTTCTCCCGGGGGGTCTCTGTCTCCATTCTGACTTTTAGCCTAGTGCTCCCTCTGCGGTGGCTTGGACCCCCTGCTGCACTAGTTTCCATGGGCTCTGTAGATTGTGGGGCCAGGGAGGAGAGGAGTCTACCTCTTTCCTTTTCAGTGTCCAGAACCAACCAGGGCCAGGCTCCTTCCTCCCCGGGTGCCCTCTGGGAGCTGTCCATCCACTGCCATTGGTCCCTGGGAGGAGAACACAGCTGGGTTTGACTGTCCCTCTTTGGGGGCTGGGTAGGAGGATTCTTTCCGTTCCTCCACGGGGCTCCTCGTCTGCCAGTTTGCCTTTGGTTCTTCCTTAGGACACAGGCTGGCCTCCAGGGTCACCTGAGTCTGTCCTTGGTCTGCAAGCTGGACCCGGTAACATGGAGCTGACCCAGTTTTGTTTCAGCCACAGTGATGGCGGCTACCTAAGTGGACTGGTCCAAGCTTCTGGCTTGGTCAAAACAGCCACAAGGTTGGGGGCTGGCAGAACACCTGTGATTAAGGCACGGAGACCACACTCTGTTGCCATCTGGCCATCCCTCAGCCTTAATCTCCCTGGTGCCAGCTTCTCCTGGCATCCTTCAGCATGTGGCACAGGAAGAGGGGGTAGCGGTGGTGATCAGAGGCCTTTAGGATGGAGAAGTGTATTCTGGGAGGCGAGTGACTTTCCCTGGGTCCTGGGCTTCGGCTGGTTAGAATGGGAGGAGGGTGGATTCCTCTCGGATGACGCTGATGGCCTCCTTTGCTTTGTCTTTGGCCTGCGTTCCCCTCCCTGGACTCCAGCCTTGTCCCAGGGCTGACAGAGGATACAGGGATGTCCTAGAGAGAGGTGCTGGCCGAGGTAGCTCTTAGGACCCCAGCACCACCTCTGCCCCAGGGAAAACAGAACAAAGGGGGGGGGAGTCTACGACCTAGAAGGTGGTGAGGGAAGTGGCATTCTCTGACTCAGAGAGACTGCTCTTGCGCCAGCTGGGAAAGAGCTGGCACAGGGAGGCGGGGCCGGCACAGCCCAGCTTGGTGAGGAGCCGAGACAGGTCACTGCGGAACTTGACCCCGGCGAAGGTGTAGAGCATGGGGTTGAGGCAGCAGTGAGCCAGGCCCAGGAACTCGCACAAGGTGATGGCCACAGGGAGAGAGCCGTTCAGCTCGCAGCTGTTGCCCACAGCCTTCAGCCTGGCCAGGGTGTCCAGGAAGATGACAATATGGTAGGGTGACCAGCAGAGGAAGAAGATGCTGGTGACCAAGATGGCCACCCTGACTGCCTTCTGCCGCTGCGGGCGCCGCTGGGCCTGGCACAGCCTGTGTACCACCCCGGCATAGCACCAGCCCATCACCAGCATCGGCAGCAGGAAGCCGCCGACGTGATAGAGGAAGCGGGAGGTGAACCAGGCCTTGGTGGCAGCCTCGTTCTCCTGAGAGAAGGTACAGCGTGGCTGGGAGTCGTTGTTATGGGGCTGGCTGACCTTGGCGAAGAGGATCTCTGGCAAGGCGAAGAGGAAGCCAGCCAGCCAGATGGTGGCGCAGGTGATGTGGATGGAAAGGAGGCGGCGGTGGCGGTAGGCATGGACAGCGTGAACAATGGCCAGGTATCGGTCCACGGCAATGCAGGCCAGGAGCAGGCTGCTGCAGTAGAAGTTGATCTTGTGCAGAGCAATCACGGTTTTGCAGAGGAAGGTTCCCAGGACCCAGCCCACGGAGCCTTCGGCCACAGCGAAGGGCAGGATGAAGACCAGCAGGAGGTCGGCCACTGCCAGGTGAAACAGGAAGGTCTCGGTGGAGCTGCGCGTCTGCCGGTGCCGCTCCAGGATCACCAGCACCAGGATGTTGCCCATTAAGCCCAGGAGGAAGACGAAGCCGTAAGCCACCGGCATGAACACTGCCTTGAAGGAGGTCAGCAGAGGCCCCTCAACGGTGGAGCAGAAGTGACTTTCCAGTGGAGGGGCCTCTGTGCTGTCATTGTAGCTGGCGAATTCCTTATACTGCAAGGCGAGGAGACAGGAGAATGAGAACCCGAGCGCTCTCTCTCCTAGAGCAACCCTAACTTCCATAGGGACTGTTCCTATTCCCCAGGCTGACTGCTTCTGCTCCAGTATTCCAGTATTCTCCGCTTCCCAAATTCCAATTTTCCTGTGGGTATCCTCAAACAAATCACTTTGTCTTTTCCAACTTTTTTTTTTTTTTTTTTTTTTTTTCCTGCGGGGGATTGAACTTAGGGCCTTACTAGTGCTAGGCAAGTGCTCTACCCTGAGCCATATCCCCAGCCCCTAATTTCAGTTTTTCATCTGTCAAAGGAACTAACCATTATAAACAGTAATGAGGATAAACGGAGATCTATGGCATGGAGGCGCTTCGTGAACTTTGAAGGGCTGTGCCCCTGTGTTTATGTGTCCTTAGCTGTGGAAGGCTAAAGGCTACAGAACAGAGTCAGAATTGCCATTTGGGGATTGGGTCTGGTTGGGAAAGCAGCCATCTGTTCAGCTCTTCTTCTTCTTCTTCTTCTTCTTCTTATTATTATTATTATTATCATCATCATTAATTGTACTAGGGATTGAACCACGGGGCATTCTACCTCTGAGTTATAACTCTGGCCCTTTTTGTATTTTACTGTGTGTGTGTGTGTGTGTGTGTGTGTGTGTGTGTGTGTGTGTTATTGGAGATTGAACCCAGGGGTGTTCTACCTTTGAGCTATACCCCCAGCCCTATTTTATTTTTCATTTTGAAACAGGGTCTCACTAAGTTGCAGAGGGCCTCACTAAGAGGCTGAGGCTGGCTACAAACCTGCAATCCTCCTGTCTCAGCCTCCCAAATACTGGGATTACAGGTGTGTGCCATCCACCACATCCAGATTATTTCTTACTTTGAAATAGGGTCTCACTAAGATGCTAAGGGTTTTGATAAGTTGCTGAGGCTGGCCTTGAACCTGCAGTCCTCCTGTTTTAGTCTTCCAAGTACTGGCATGTACCAGTGTGTGCCACCATGCCTAGATCATTTGTTCCAATTCTGAATAAAACAGGGAGTACAAAAACCTAGGACCCTGCTGCAAGGAGAGGCTGAATGGTTGATGATGTGGCCTGCTATCTTTCTCTTGATTTGTCCCCCGTTCCTGAGTGTCTTCATCGTGGTAATGGCCTCCTATATGGTTTAATCCTCAGTAGAAGCTCAGGGTGTGTAATATGACTTACTTTACAGATGTGTCTTGCTCAAGATCAAACGTGTTTGAACCCTCTCTATCTACCTCTAGAATCAGAGGGCGTCACTGAGCAGCCCTGCCCAGGCTTCCTGGCAAAGGCTGCCAAGACGGTGGCAGTGGAGTGTTCCTGGCTACTGCTTCTCCCCAGCAAACTCCCTAGGCAAGGGGAGCCCAGAAGTAGAAAGCCCAGGAGCTGACAGGCAGGAGGAAGTGAGGGAGATACAGGGGGACCCGGCACAGGAGGGAAGGGGGTGTGCCCACGTGTCCGGAAATTCCCTCTTCCCCTTCATCAACCCCACTACCCCTCCCCCACGTTCAGGCTGTTTACCCAGCTAACCACAGAGGAAGACTTGGTGCTTGTTTTCATACCTTTCACTCACAGCTGCCCCTGCACCTGCTCCTCCTCACCTCCCAGCTCTGTTCTTCCCACCGGTCTGGTCAACCCCCTCCCCATACCATGCAAAACCAATGATACCGGATGGGCGTCATGGTGCACACCTGTAATTGGGAACCTGAGACAGGAGGATCACAGGTTCAAGGACAGCCTCAACAAGTAGCGAGACTCATCAACCTAGAGAGACTCTATTACAAATTTTTTAAAAAATGAGGCTGGAGCCCGGCATGGTGGCGCACGCTTGTAATTCCAGCATTTGGGAGGCTGAGACTGGAGGATATGGGTTCTCAGCCAGCCTCAGCTACTTAGTGAGGCCCTCCGCAATTTAGTGAGACTCGGTTTCAAAATAAAGAATAAAAAATAGGGCTGGGGGTAGCTCGGAGGTAGAATGTCCCCAGGTCCCATCTCCAGTATGACCAAAAAAAATGAGGCTGGGAGTGTAGCTCGGAAGTATAATGCCTCTGAGTTCAATCTCTAGTACCACTGAGGTGGGTCCAAAAGGCAGTTCTACGAATGATGCGCCCAGGAAGGCAGCGGCTGGGATGGGGGCTTTGTCCCTTCTGGATGGCCGCTTGTCCCCCGTTTATGGAGAGGGAGGGTCCTCTGCGAGCAGTGCGTTGCTCACTGGCCACCACAGGGCTTCTTGCCACCCGGGGGTTCCAGTCACGTTGTCACTCCCACTTGGGCCTTTCCTTCTGGTGCTGGGAGCCGGGGGCTCCATGAGAAGGGACGGTCAATGGCAAAGCCCCGCCACCCTCCAGGATGTCCTCTGCCATCGCCTCCCTCCAGCCCCCTGGCTCTCTCCATGGCTCCCTCTCCTGCCAGCCTCTCCACTCCCGCCCAGTTCCTGCATGCTCAACAGCGTGAATTTCTTTTTCTTTTTTTGAGGTACTAGAGATTGAACCCAGAGGCATTCTACCTCCAAGCTACATCCCCAGTCTTATTTTTTACTCTTTTTTTTTTTTTTTCAGTACTGGGGATTGAACTCAGGGGCATTCTACCTCCGAGCTATACCCCCAGCCCTATTTTTTATTCTTTATTTTGAAACCAGGTCTCACTAAGTTGTGGAGTGCCTCACTAGGTAGCTGAGGCTGGCCTCGAACCCGGATCCTCCGGTCTCAGCCTCTCGAATGCTGGGATTACAAGCGTGCGCCACCACGCCCGGCATTTTTACTCTTTTTAAATTTTAATTTCCTTTTGTACTGGGGATTGAGCCCAGGAGCATTCTAGAGTCTCACTAAGTTGCTGAGCGTCTCACTGAATTGCTGAGGCTGGCCTTGAGCCTGTGGTCCTCCTGTCTCAGCTGCCCAAGTACTGGGATTAGTCTCCCTGGTGGTCTAGTGGTTAGGATTCGGCGCTCTCACCAAGTACTGGGATTACAGGTGTGTGCCACCACACTAGGCTAGAAAGTCATTTTTTGTGATAAGCTTCAACAGGAGAGGAACAGAATAACCCAGACTCCTTGTGTTCACACAAGAGAATGCAGTGCTGTGCTTGGAAGGAAGTGAGGTTTATCAGCAGGTCCTCGCAGGGAAAGATTCTTCACACATTGCTGACGCCGAGAAACACCTGCAGGCATCCCACAGAGCAGGATTCCACAGGTTTACCCAGGGCTGCTGGCTGTGGACCACAGGAATTTCAGGGGGTCAGGCATCCAGGCTTCCCTGCTCCTTGCCTTTAAGCCAGAGCTCTTTGCTTTTTTTTTTTTTTTTTTTTTTTTGTGGTACTGGGGATTGAACTCAGGGGCATTCTACCTCCGAGCTACACCCCCAGCCCTATTTTTTATTCTTTATTTTGAAACCGAGTCTCACTAAGTTGCGGAGTGCCTCACTAGGTAGCTGAGGCTGGCCGCGAACCCGGATCC